>MCJB01052247.1:4203-23133 GCA_002018475.1 Nicotiana obtusifolia | reverse complement strand
TCTGCTGTTTGTAGATTGTTGCTGTCTCGTTAAGATTTGCTCGTCGACTGCATAGGTAAGTTCCAGACTTCTTTGGAATTTCAAATCACATACGAATGAAATATTGATTAAGATTTGTATTTCCTTATTTTGTTCAATCTGCTCGACCTATCAGTTCGCAAATGATAAATGTTGCATATATTCATTCGAGATATTATTCTTGTTATCCTACTCAAAGTGTTCGTTCTTACTTAATGTCAGTACAAAATTACTGTCGCATGCGTCGGCTATTGTTTTTCTGCTGCTTCATTTCGAACTTTAAAGTCTACATTAATATTAGATCTTGCATTAAGTTTATGTAACCATTTATAGTATTAAGTGTTGTTAGGCCAATGTTAGAGCCGGCTTCTCCCCGGAATCTTTTATAAGTTTGTTGGGTTCAATACATTGAAAGATGCTGCCTTCTCTCTATGATACTACTGCCTCCTCAGTCTGTTTTTGTTTTCTTTTCAATGGTTGTAACATTGTACAAAGTTAAGATGAGTTTGTTTGCAAAAGTTTGGTTGGCAGCAATTAGAAGAAACACTGTTTGTTCGTTAATTGCTAATTGTACCTCGATAATGGTTTGTCAACTATCTTAATGGTTAACTACATTTATAAAACGCAAGCACGAATATTCTTCCGGAATTCGTCAAGAGCCACAATGCTGCTTTTCCTTTGAAATGATAAAGCGGTACTGCTTCACAGTTGTAGTATGAGCATGACTATGATTGCCCAAAATTGACATTGAACTTAACATGCATCTTTGGCTATGAAACCATTTGGCAATCTGTGTAAATAAGCCTCGATCTTTAGTGATTAGGACTTAAACGCAGTTAATTATGTTGCCACTATGGGTACGGTTCCCGTGACATAGTGATAATATAAACTTCGGGGGTGCCTTTTAGGTGATCTGATTTAAATAATTTTAAATAATAAAAGCTTTAAAGCTAATTCGAGGTGTGCCATACCAAACTAATTTATTAATATATGGCCCTCGCTAACTAAACACATAGAAAAATCGAGGTGCGCTATTTAGCAAATTCCATAGCCCTCGACAAACTAAAAACACGTAATTCGCTTTAGGCGCGTTAGTTTATTAATTTAACTTCCTAACTTCGGGTGCGCATTTATGTGACCCAAATTTCAAATCTCGATGTTTAATTAAAAGATGTTACAAGCCGCGGGTGCATTTATGTGACGTGATTTGTGGCATCGTTTGATTGACATTGCAATTTTCCTTATAAAACTTTAAAATCGGAAAAGCGGAATGAGGCAAAATGCCCATAGGTTAATAACAGGTATAAAATCAGATAATAAGCCAATTATAACAATAAGCGACCGTGCTAAAACCACGGAACCCGAGGGTTCCTAATACCTTCCCGCGGGTTAACAGAATTCCTTACTTAGAATTTCTGGTTCGCAGACTTCTTTATGAAAGTCGAACTTTTCCTCGATCTGGGATAAAACCGGTGACTTGGAACACCAATTTAAATTTTCAAGTGGCGACTCTGAAAATAATTTAATAATCCCATTTCGATCAATGTCACTTTAATTGGAAAAACTCATTTTTATACATTTCCTCTCCCGGGGAGTGTACGAAAAGAGGTGTGACAAGTGTAAGTGAGCCAATCAATAAATCTCCTCACTCTCTCCCTCTCAGTAGGAAACAAGATGGTGGCATGATGAGCTAGATCCGCAAATTGAGTCTCATACTGGGTGACGGTCATACTACCCTGCTGAAGACGCTCGAAAAACGTGTGATACTCCTCTTTCAAAGTGACAGGAATGAACTTCTCTGTAAATAGCTGTGAGAACTGATCCCAGGTAGCAGGTGACCTAGCTGGTCTAGTTAACATATAATCTCTCCACCATCTCCGGGCGAAAATAGTCATTTGAAATGCGGCAAAATCGACCATTGGTCTCAACTATACCCATGTTCTGTAGCACAATCCTATGGGTCCTCAGAAGGTGCGCTACTGAAGTGAACTGGAAAGAGCTTGGTAAACTTATCCAACTACAACATAGCCTCAGAAGACAAAGCGGGTCTATCACCGGCCTGTGCCGCAACAACCGGCTGAACCACCCCAACTGGCTGGGCTGCTGGAGTTTGATACTGGGGAGACACCGCTCCGGGTGTGAGTAGCGGGAGTCTGTGATCCTCCCTCAACCCGAGAGACGGCCGGTGCCACTAGGAATGTGCCGGTCTGGGCCACACTCTCCATAAGGCCAACCAAACAGACTAGGGCATCCTGAAGCACTGGAATGGCTATGAACCCCTACACAATTTTAGGGTCGTTTTCAAAAAGGTCAAAGTTTGGTAAACATTTCTAATTGAAACATCTAAGTCAAGAATCAAGGGGTCCAAATAAACCCTAAAGCTTCCCGAAATGAAACTAACTAACCCCTCAAGTCATAAAATCATAAACACACATGTGTGAAGCATAAAAAGAGGTAACGAGGGCAATTACACAAAACGACCGGTCATGTCGTTACAACCTGTCCAACTTCACATTAATTTTCAATGCATATTTGTCTTTGGCCAATCATACATCTATCCAAATTCCATGACAGATTTGAGCTCAAAATCCTCGTCAATATTAATATATTGAGCGCTATATTATATCAACATGTCACGGCCCAGAACTAGGGAGGCGTTGTCGGCACCCCGTTCCATACTCGGCCCGAGCATGATACTCTGTAACTCTGAACTATGGAGGGTAGCCCTCAACTTGGGTCGACGAGGCCTACCTGCAAGCTGACAATAACAATCAAGTCCGACGGGGCCATATTCAGAATCATCTAAAAATAATGTCTCTCTCATCTGAGGGGTAAACATCCCAAAAGCTCATATACATAACTATCCAGGCTGACGAGGTTTCCATGAACGTCTACAACCAGTAATACGAAGCTGAACATGTATATTGGGCTAACAAATACTGATATACAAAATATACAGTACTCGTCTACAAGCCTCTAGAGGTAACAGAACTGTATCATGGTCGGAGATTCGAAAGCTTTAGAATTTTCCAGAGAACGATGGCCAGCTGAAGGTATGGATGAACATTTAAGAACTTTCTATTTATTCTCGAACGCATAAGAAAAGGTAGAACCTTTAGGAGGTACTTTCATTCTACTTTACTATAGCAGTTTTAGATCTGCCGGTCATGAAAGGCCCCCTCGAATCTTGCTTGAGTTGACGTCACTAGGACATCTACCGCTTGGATCCACCTCGAATGGCGTGAGCCGCATGTACAGTTTTTAGGGGGATCTAGTAAGCATGCGAAGAAAGCTTGAAGAGCTTCTCTTATACTATAGAAAGGTTTGTAGAAAGGGGATTCTTCAAATATCCTATGTTGTAGGGGCTTCAAAGAATGCTTGTAGTTTAGGGGTGCGTACCCGCTCCGGGTTCGAAATCTCTTTTAGTTCAAAATACTGGTCCATCGCGATTAACCAGTCTAAAACCACGTCACGGAGGGGTCTCAGCTTCCATAAAAAAGTTAGTAACTTCTACACTAGTCTTCACAATTACTCCACTTCCCTAAGCCCGGTGCTTATGACGTGCTAAGGAACCTCCACCATCCCGGGGGAGGGGGACCAAGCAGGGCATAGCTAGCGGCATAGGAGATAACTCGGTATCAGCGGCTTCGTACCGCACTGGAGTAATCTAATATGTGGTTCCGCATGTTCCACCACTTCTCTGTTCATTTCCAATACTGATCTTGAAACACCATGAGTAGCAGCTACTCTCGACTTGGATTATATATCCAAAAAGGTCCGCTCTCGGCCATTCCACACGCTGCCTAGCAGAGACGTGGTTATCCGGAGCCTCACGTCACGGAACGAATATTTTGTTTTCAAATCAGCTTTAAATAATGGCCAGGAATCTTCTTCCTATAAAGAAGAGTCTTCGGTTGAAAAAATAGGGGCTTGGCCACAGTAAGCTCGGTATATAACTTACCATCTAATCAGAGGTTGCCCAATAGGGGCCTACCCAATGATTGTAGCTCGATGGTGGTGAAAATATTGTAATGTTGTATATGATTATAGACCCTCTGCTCTCTTGACTGGAAGAAGACAATACTAACTGGATATAAGGTCCCAATAAGAGAGAATACAATAACTTATGAGACTAGGATAAAGTACATATATTCAGGAATACGAACTTCTCTTTATGTCTCGTTATGAAACGCATGCAGTTATGGAATCACGCCAAAATGAAGGAAAGGTTTAGACTTAACATACCTTATCACACTCTATCCAATAACAATGTTTAACTCGTCTCATCTCACTTCAATCTACAGCAATGATAATATGTTATCATTAAGCTAGGAAAGATGCAGCTACCATACAACGAACAACAAGCTTATTTTATATTGAAACATGCAACATGTCCACTGTTTTCCTTTCTTTACCATATCCATAAACCAACAAGAACCCATACAACCTTCACCTATATACTTTCAGCCCCACAACACAAATCCAGCTGCACAACAAGTACATAAACATCACCAACGAAACTACTATTTAACACGACGAATGGCAAGCTCGGATTGAATCCCTTTTGAACCCTTTATCCCCAAAGTCATTCATTCATTAACTTAACAACATATCCAGTATGATATCACTTTTAACCTCATATTCGTCTCCTAATTCACCATCAAATAGCCCAACAATCCAACAACAACAACAAGTACAACTTTCCATTGTTATGTTATTCTTTCTCTTCATATTCACAGTACCAAAAACAAGTTTGACATGTAGACAATATATTTATAAAAAAAACCATCATAAGAAAGTCATTTTCCAAGGTTTCCAACCATTTAAAGTACATGGAAACAATCTTTCCAAAATAGTCCGTTAAAAACAATAACATCTCAAACTATTTCGAGTCTCCTCTTGTAGTATTTTACTAGAATAATGCAACCAACATACAAACAACTTAAGGAACATGTAGTAGGCTGTTATAATCACCTTAAATAGTAGAAAAAATACGAAATTTCAGCCAAACATAGCCCACAACTATCCTCAAGGACACCACAACACTATAGGTGTTGTATTCTCTTCTTGAATCAACTTTTGGTGTTCAAGTTGGTGTGTAAACACTTGTAGTTCGCCTTGAAACTCCATTATACATGAAGGAGGGGCTGATTCTTACCTTAAACAACAATAAAAACACGAAACCAGAGGTTACTTCACTTTGAAGAATCCTCCAAAATAGCCACAAGATGAAGAACTATGATCTAGCAAGCACCGCCGGATTTCTAGAGTTAATTCATGTTTTTATCTTTGGTTTTTACTTCAAAACCATGGAGACTGCTTTAAGAGTGTTTTGGGAGAGATTAGGGTCTGGTTGGGTCGAAAACTAAACCCAAATGAGCCTTTCTCTGACCTTTAAAGGTTGGAGAATCATCAACCGCCTAAGTGGGTCCCATAGGGGCTGCTTGTGCAGTCTCGCGGAAATGTGAATATCTCTTTACTCCAATGTCGTATTGAGGAATGGTGTAATGCATTAGAAACTAGCCTTGTATATATTCGATTTGATAGGTGGATCATCCCATAAATTCTAGTATATTGGGAGAAAAGCTCATGTATATTTGACCTAATTTTGCAGCATATTATGAATGTAACTTGTGATGATCTTTGCCAACTTTTGTTCCACGACTCATTTGACTTCAAAATGTAATAGACTATCATACGACTAAAATAACTCATAACATAACCACCTTATCATGTTAATAACCCTAGTATCATCCCAAAAGTATATGTTATAACATTCCCAGCTTGTCGACATTCGGCGAAACTTATTTTCTTCAATTTGTTTAGCTTCTAAGCCTTTAAACCCTCTTGGTACTGGTTATCCATGATCTTAAAGATTTGTAATCTCTAAGGTAAAATGATTAACTTACTTTATGTACTTTCAAAGACGATCTCATTTTTGAGCTTACATTAATTGACTTACGATGTACTCTCACGTACGAAAACGTGGGGTGTAACATCATTCCCCCCTTTGGAACATCCGTCCTCGAATGTTGACTGATGCGCTTATCAGTCTCATAACCTATTTCTCTTACGAATAATTTAATACTGTCATTGCCTCTCTAGGCAATTATTCTGTGAATAAATCCAAAGGCCAGGGCATTCACCCTTAGGCCTATTTCTTACACCACGACCTGTGGTCGAAATTCTTCAAATCTCCTAACTGTTGCTACCTTCTGTCATGCCGCCTATACGACTTTGTTCTTGTATGTGCGCCTACGCAATTCTTCTCTCCTTTTCCCTCCATTTTTTAGCCAATATCTAGGCCTCACTTTGTGAACCTATGCAGTACTATGACAAGTTATCCCTCTGGGCATCTGTAAGTGTACTAAAGTTCTTCTCTTGGTACTTTGTCGAACATACAACTATTGCTATATCTTGTTTTATAGCCTCGGTTATCTATCCTTTTGGCTTTACTGCATCTACGTAGGTCATACTATACCATAACACTTACTTCAACTTATTATTACAGAGGTTTGCTACCCAACTCTAGGTTACTCTCTCGCTGCTTATCCTATACATATAAATATAAGTCCTTTAATGCTTCCTCATTACTATTCATCTTAAGAATGAAAACCTAATCTCATCTCGTACTTTGTAACTTTTATCCATCTATTATTGATTCACCTTAATGTTGATCTATAATCTACCACTGATAACTTGAAACCTCTTATGTAATACATCGTCATTAGGACTCACGTCTCACAGGGGAACAGCTGAAGTGATTTTTTTGATCCACCTAGGGATGATACTATACTTCAATAACCGTATTTAATAGCATCCCTACGTGATTCATCTTATGGGGTATTCTAATCCAATGTAATTCATGAAATCCCTTCTTTTCGAATCATTACTCAATCGAAGGCCTAAACGTCATTCTCTTATCATTTATCACAATTACACTCCCATTCTACTACCAGGACAACATTCCATCTCTTATAAATGCCTCTAGTCTTAAACTCCTCTGAGTTCATTCAGGCTATACTGAGCTTTTTATAACTTACAAAAACCATTAACTCTCTTATTTGATGGGCTTAATCTCGAAGACTTACCTATTCTTGTCACCTTCTCACCCACATTTTCTTATTCTTACTCTTGTCTACCTAAAACGTTTTCGCTCTACCATACTTTAGCTTGCAACCTACACGTATCTATTTATACTACTCACAACCTTCCTTTAACTTGCTAGAACCATAGATTTTCTTATGTTACTCTAGAACCTTAAGTGAGACATTATGTCGTCTCTAACTCTTCTTTACTCTATTAAGTAGACCTCTCGATACCTAGAAACCATAGGCTGGAAGATATGCTACTGACAACACCACTATCATTTCTGGATACTAAATCACAACGCTTCTAACCCTCTATCTGAAGTCTAGACTATTCATAACCTTCTGCACTTGAGTATTTCATACCTTCTTTACTTTTACCTTACTTACCTTTAAATCTTGCATTGTATCTTCTGTTGCTTTCAAAACCTCCCTTCCACATAGATCAAATTTTTGCTTTCTTGAGTGGGTGTTGTTAGAATAGATTGCATACATCTTAAGGAGTTTGAATCTCAGTTTTGGGATGATTTGATGGAGTTTTGAGTTGGTTTGAATTGAAAATTCGAAGTAGAAGATGAAACATGAAAAAAAATTATATGTGTATCACACAGTGTATCATATGTGTATCACATATGTATCATATTTGTATCAAATGTATATCACATGTATATCCAGGTATATCTGTATGGATGTATGTGTGATACATGTGTCGCATAAGAATTTTTTGAATTCGATTTTGACTACGAAATATGATATCAAATCAATCCAAATCACCTCCAATCTTCCTCAAAATTTGTATATTGTCATCTATTTGCTACCTCATCCATGAAATTATCTTTCTATCTTGCATTTAATGTTGCTGATCACGCTTAAAAATATGAAAGGAGATCTTTGTGTGTGATATTTGGAGAGAAAGAACCTTGTTTATTTGGGTTTTCAATTTTTATATGTGATTGGCTAGTTTTTGTAAGTCTATGATTAATGGCTAGAGGTTGGTAAGTTAAAACTTATTTAGAACATTTATGTAAGATTCCCAAATAAAATTAAATTATAACTTGACCTGCCCAACTCAACACTAGTTTTAGTTCTTGTATAATTTGTTTAATTATCAAATCAAACTAATAAAACATTGTTCTTCTATTTAATATGACTATATGAGACACACAAAATCCAGGAAAAAACACTTATAATTTTAACTAGTATTTATGAATGTGCGTTGCATGTTAATAATGACACGTAATGGCTTAAATATTTATTTATATGAAGGAACAAAAAAATTTAATTAATGAAAGAAATTTTATTATAATAATACAAAAATTATCTAAATGTCGAAAAATATTATTACATTAGCATAATACATGAATATAAAATAAAAGGACATCATCAAAACTTACACAAATGATCAATTTTGTCATGTTAGTTAGATAATTATGTATTAGAGTTTAAAAGTATTTAACGTGATAGTATTTTAACAAACACTTTTTTGTGGACAATATTTTTTTGTGTGAATGTTTCCTCCTAATGCTTTGGTTACTCTGTCTTAACCAGAACTCTTGTTGTCTATCTTAATATCCCTCTTGAAAGTGCAACATACAGTTGTTCGTGCAAGAAAATATATTGCGGTAAATATACTCTAATATTTAGAATGTTTGTCCTTGTACTTTATTTATTATAATTGTAAAAACATAAACATTCTAAAAATTATTTTTATATAAATTTAAAAGGATATTCCTTAGTTTCGGAAGACAAAAGTTGAATTAGGGATAAGAATATACTTAGAAGCACATTGACCAGTATCTAATTTTTCATGTATGACGTTATTGTCAAAACTTATATATACCATCTGTGTGCTATATTACATAAGCTATTCGGGGTATCTAAGTTTTTTAGTAGCATGACGTGCATATTTTTCTTCAAAATCAACCTATATACAATGGAAGATCAATTTTAACTTACTCTATTATATATACGTGACACTAAAATACGTAAGAAAAAATAAACTTGACCTCAAACATGCACGGTAGAAGACCATTTGGTATTAACGCATTTAAGTATTCTTTTTGGTAGTAATGATTGGTATCATTTTCTACTGAGTCACAAACTGAAAAACATTTCGTTTTTTGCTATAAAATTTTGCAATCAATCTTTTATTTAGTTTATCAACATATTCATTTCTGCTAGCTAAGATATCTTTTTAATTCTATCATGTGATTTGCACAAATTGCGTTTTAATCCAATGATAGAAATATTTCTCTTATTAAATGCACTACTATTACCATTGAGGTTGATAACCAAGTGTTCAGGAAAAACGAAATCATCTTTTATTTGATGCTCTTCTTCGTTTCCGACATGAAGCAAGAAAACATCGAATACTAGATCTGTTCTTACTTTATATTTCTTGTCAGTTGAATCTTTTTCATTTGAGGCCAGAAGTATAACTTTGGCAAGCTAGCTTTTACAGTCTCTACTTTTGTCGATTTTGGAACTACTAGTAGTACTCGATAGAAATCACCTCCAAAACTATTAATTTTGCCACCAAAGATTTCATTAGTATCCAATATATCTCTAGAATTTCGGGCAATTATTTCGATCGCTTGACACTTAGCCATAAATATTTCATCACATATTATCAATTTTGCTTTCCTTATAAATTTAGCACTATTGCTCTGCTTTGATATATTGGTGATGGTTATTTAAGTTGTTTGAAGAAGTATTGTGGTTGGCCTCACAATAAAATCGTTGTTGGTACAATACTTGCTATTTATTGTTAACAGTGTCATGTCTTTTGATATAATATTTTCAAGTAATGCATGACATAAAAATATTATTTCGATTCTGCCGGAGGCATCTACAAAGAATTATTCCATTATACCAGGAGTCGACTCTTTATAATATAGTCTTAAAGCTTGCTCTTGTTTAGGATTTAGCTTTATCATACTTCCTCAGACACTTGTATATAGTTTTGATTCTTAATAATATACTAATATTTTTACTTTGTGTTCTAATTTTTTTTAATCTCTAATGCTCTTTTTATGGAATAAATTTATGTACTCTAAGATATTTTTTAAATTGAATAAGAATATTATTCATATGACGAATTTAAAATAATTGAATTGGATTCTCCTGCTAAATAATTAATTAAAAGATTTAATTATTTGGTTTTAACAAAGAAATAATTTATTTTATGTTGATTCGGATCTTAATATTAGTTCATCTCTTTTTTTGAATGTTTAATCTTAATTATAATTTTATCCACCATAAATTTTATTTTCAAAGAGTAAAAGATTGATATGACATTTCACTTTTAAATCTTTATGTTTGTAGAATCAATAGTGAGATTGACTCTTACCAATCTTTTTTTCCTCTTACTCACACGTTTATATTCTTAAATATTTTCTTAGTCGTTGTTTAATAATTGGGTATTTTTCAATATTATACGAAAGATTAATTTAAAAAAATTTATTTGAGTAGGAAAATAGGTCAAATATAATATAAAATATATTTTTAATAAGAATTTAATACACAAAGTTTTATTAATTTTAAAATCTTAAATATTAAAAATTAGCATAGAAGGTATTGTAGTCCCAAAAATAGGTCATTGCAGTTATGTCCTTTCCCTATGAGTTCTTCCATTTAATATTTTAGGGCTATTTTGATATATTAATATTGTATTATGCTTTTATAATAATATAGGCGCTCATTTTTCTAAATGGATTTGGACAATATAATACATTCTCAAATTAAATTAGTAATAGGACATTATAATACGTTTTCAAATTAAATTGGTAATAGGAATTTTTAAGAAGTATATCCTAAAAGTAATAGAATTACATGACTAAAGATATTTACTTGTTCAATTTATATGAATTAGACAGCTTGAAAGTAATTATACTAATAGGAGTCCTAATGGTAATCATGTAGGATTCCTAACGTGTAGTATTATGTCCTAAAACTAATAGGATTATAAGGCTAATATCTAGAATTTCGATTATGTCCTTTTATTATGAGTTATTATGTTTAATATTATAAGATTATTTTTGTAAACCGATATTATATTCATGTTTTTATAATAATATAGATTACAACAACGACTAGTTAAAAGCGGAAATGTCCTTTTGTTTTCCTCTAATATTTTATATGGTTTATTAATTTAGCTTTTTCTTTTACGTTTGACTGTTCAAATTAAATATAATTACTACCACGACTAATTAGAGCAAAGTTTTATAACTTGAAACATAATTTCAACGTTCCTAAATTAATTAGTGCTTACAAATTAAAACAGAAGAAAAGGTAAACTTAATTGACTTTTAAAATGTGTGGAAAGTAGATTTTGACATTTGAATGAAAGTTGGAGGAAACATATCTTTACCCTTTGTGATTAAAGCTAATTTGTAGAGAAAAAGAACAAAATGGTTGCCCTTTTCTTCTCTTTTTTTTTTTTCTTAATTATTTTAACCTGCGAAAACAACATGTATATATGATTAAGTTTAGCTTTTATCCGTATCATTAAATTAAACCTAGTTAAAATCTATTTTTAAAATATTTTTATAGATGATTATTTTAAAAAAAATTCTCTGGTATCAGTGCCGGCTCAATGGGGATGCCACTAAAACAATTGCTTTAGGCCACGAAAGTTGAAGGCCCCAAAATTATTTTTTTATGCTATTTACATATTATGAATTTATTAATAAACAGATTAGATTTTATATTTTAGTTTTTAGAATATGATATAGGTTATTCAGATAAATAACTGAATTTTATAAGAAACATGATATATGAAAATGAATAACTTGATGACTACTTTGACAATTAAAAAAATAAAGTATCTTTTGAATATGATTATTTCTTATAAAGAATAGATAAAAATATTTTTTCACTTCAAAATAGACTTAAATTATCGTAAATGTATTAAATTTCATTAGTATAAACTTTTGTTAACAAAATTGAGATTATTACATTATGAGAATTTACAAAAACATCATCTTACCGTCAATATATGTTTCTTATAATATAATATAAGTCTTACTGAGTTTGAGTTATCAAGTATTTTCAGTGATGGGACCTAGCAGGTAATTTTGAGTGAATGATCAAGATATGTACAAAAAGTTTCGTATACAATCATTACAAAAAAAAAAAAGACAAAAAAAAAAAAATATTTAAGGTGTCTTATTAAGTTTTGATTTTAGGCCACAACTTAGGTTGAGTCTGGTACGACTAATTCTATTTCAACCTTTAAATAATCCTAGCAGTCGACGGTCAAAACCCTTGCATGAAATTAAAAACCTCGAAAGTTGAAGTCCTATTAGAAAACACGTTATTTCATGGGTATAAATAACTGCCAGTTTCTACAACCTTCAATATAAATACATTCCTTAATCTTCCTTAACAACCACAATAATATATATAATTAGTGAGTTACGTTTAACTTCTATACATCGATAGACAGTATAGTATTCAGATTCATTGTTTATATCCTTATTCATATAAGTTAAATCCATCATTCATATTCTCATTCCAACAAAATCAAGAATGAAATCACGAAGTGACATCTTATTAGCCTCTACATGTAGTAAAATGATACTACTACTGCTTTTTCTTCTATTAAGTACTATACAACATGAAGCTGATGCTCAGATTCTTTCACATAATCGAAAAGAAGATATAATTCGGAGAGATAATGAACACCTTTTGTTACCATCTCTGCAATGGCGTCCCGTCCGGCCACCGTCTCCTAATGATGACACCAACTCTCTTCCTGACCTGAGGAGCCAAGTCTTTCAAAGGAACTTTGTTGGTCGTAAAGAGATGGCTCATCCTCCTCCTCCACCTGAGTACCCACGGCTTAAGGTCCCATTTTCCGTGGCTACTAATTGAGAACAAGGTTCTGCCACGAATAATTTTCAGCAACTAAAATTTTATTAGCGATTAGAGGTAGAGCTAGGGTGGCGGAAGGGGGTCTGAACTATTTTTACCGAAAAATTATATTATATATAAGGTCAAAATTACTTTTTAATCATAATTAGTAAATGTTGAATCTCATAGCATGTTTGTGTGTTTACTTTTTAATATTCTACATTCCCTTCAAAATCCTGACTCCGCCATTATCAATGACCCTTCAGCCGTCATAAAGATTTATGTGGTGATATTAGTCGCCATATAAAGTCTAGTTTCATGTGATGTACATTGGCACGTTAGTGAATTTGTAGCCATTGACAATCTGACCATTTTCTGGGCAAAGCAACCAACATATCTTTAAGTTGATACTCAGGGCAGAATAGAAAAAGTTCGATGACATACTGTTGATTCATTTAATTTTTAGGGAAAATTTGTAAGGCTACTCACTAATGTTTTTGGGTTTGGTTCTTTGCCTTTATGGGCCGTATGACTTGTGTTGTTTCTTTTTTCTTTAAAAAATTAATTCAAATAGCCGCACACTCAACCGCTTAAATTACAAATAGTCGGCAGATATATATATATATATATATATATATATATATATATATTACACAATTCATATATAATGTGTATCATTATATATAATCAGTGTATACCGCCTAGAAAAAATAAATAGTAAATCCAGCCGGCTATTTGTTTTAAAGATTATCCCCCGCCCCCCGCCCCAATATGATGTGATGGAGAAACTCAATTGTACTTTTGCAATTTTTTGTTGAATATGGAAGATTATATCCAAATTTTGATTATTTAGCAATGTGGCTTCACTATTAGCAACGGTATATACAAGATTTTAGGCGAGGCAGTATTAGTTTATTGTCACATTTTGATTTGTAAGTTAGTTTATGTGTACGATATTGATACTTCTATTTTTTTCTAAGTTTTTTACCTTTTGCAAGTGTTGCTCCCTTACGCACACGCAAGTATACGTGATCGACAAGTAATATAGGACAAGGAGTCCGGATTATCGTTCCCAAGGGACTTAAGTTAACTACTTTATAACAACTATTATCGTTATTTAATCAAGCAAAGATCAAGTTTAGTATATAACTTAGTCTAAATTGTAATTCTAATTTAAATCTAGGAATTGCAAAGAACAATTATGTATTTTTGTAATCAATAAAACAAAGATTTCAGGGTTGTGATTTTACTTCCAATCCTATTGCGTTCTAATTGACTTATCGTTCATATAGTTAATGTAAGATTGCTAATTGATCGATAATGATACTCATAGTCTTCTTCCGAAGTACTATTCGCCTATTCCTAACAAGATTAATGCCTATATTCCTATGGAATTAATCTAGCAAGAATGAATTAAGAACACGATTTATATAATTAAGCATGGTGATTAAGTATATTCCTATCTTAACCACGAATCCGCTCTTTTTAACAAAGTTAAGAACATGCTTTCTTCAATCCCTATTCTAATCTAAACTTAGTTTTCTCAAACATAGCATAGATAATTGATATAACTTAATTGATGGCCAAACAATTAAGAAATTAAGCATATAATTGAAGAAACAATCTTAGCCACATTAACTATTAAAACAAATTCATCAAGTTAGAAACACAATATTCATAGCTAATCACAACCCCAGAACAAAGGGTGATTAGCCACTCATACTCAACAAAATCAAATAACTAAAGAAGAAAAACTAAAATAAAGATACTACTTTTGCTTGATGAATTGAGAATTTATTGATGTTGTTGATGTTCCTAGCCCCCTTTTGCTCCAAAATCACCTTCTATATCTCTTAGATAGGTTTTGGGGTGTTTATATAGGAGTTAGGAAGGTTTTGGGACGGTTTGGGGTCTTCTAGGTCGAGTAGGAAACGATTTCCGAAGTTGGTTCCCTGGTCAGCGCCCAGCGCCCCCCAGGGGACTGAAGGCAAAATGTTTTGTGAGCTTACTGCCTCCAGCGCCACAGGCAGCGCTGGCGCTGGCCTGTGGCCTGGTTTCCTCCTTTGTCCGTTTCTTCTTGTTTTAGCTCGTTTCTTCCCCGATTACATCCCCGATTGCTTTCAACTCATTCCTACACATAAAAACACATTATATTAACATGAATCAATGTGATTAACATCCAAATCCAAACAAACAAGAGCTAAACATGAGGTAATTTGCACACTATTTAGTACCTTTTCTACCACTTATCAACACCCCACACTTAGACTCTTGCTCGCCCTCGAGCAATGGGACTTTAACCAAACTTTCCCAACTACTAATTTTTAGCCTAGCACGAACATTCAACATTAAAACGATTCATACTCTTGAACACAATCAATACTAGTTAAACAAGTATGAACACATAAGTTATCCATATCATTCCCATCGAGTTCAATTAATCTTATTAACTCAATCACATTCAACACCCCAATTGTCATCACCCAACCTCAAAAGCCGACTTGCCACATTAAGCTACTTCAATTCATATACTTACCCAACAAAACAATTCATACATTACCAATTGTTCATGAAATCATGTGCCTCACCAATATATGAAGAGTGAATATATATATGAATGAATTCACACAAACTTTGCACAAAAAATTCTCACTCTCACAAAGAACTCGTATGCATCCCATAGAGTGCCATAAGCTTGCCCGAAGTGTAGACTTCCGCTAATTGAGTTAGTCAAATCTAAGATCAAGTAGGACTTTATTGGGTTGTAATGTAGGCTAGGGGATGGGTAAGGTATATTTGGTAATAGTGACTAGTCCTCCTAAGCACTTAATACACTACACTCAATATTCAAACACTTCTTTTTCTTCCAACTCTTAAACTTGTCTCATATACATAACCCTTTTCTTTTCAATCACTTAGCATACTACAATAGGGGGTGAATATTTTCATCTTTTTTCCAATATCAAATTTTTTTCTTTTTCATCATCAAATTTTTTTCTTCTTATTTTTCATCCTCCATACACATTTTTCCATCCGCTAGTGATTTTTTTCAATTTTTTTAGCTTCAAATAGCCAGTAAGTCCTTTCATAATTTCACTCATAAACACAACAATCCTTCTAGTATTACCTTCCCTTCTTATAGCGACTAAGTGCTTTCGGAGGCAAAGGTTCAAATAAGGCTCAAACATAAGAAAAAAATAGAAGGAGTAGTTTGTAATGTCGGTACAAAAAGAAAGAGGCTCATAGGCTCAAAAGGGCTAACAAGGGACAAATTTATATTCAATGCGACAAGCACATCCAAAATCAAACAAAGAAGTGCCTATATCATTTCTTAGATTATCCCAACTTACAATTTCGTTTTAGTTAACACACGGGGCAAGTTCTAGACTATATAAGATAACACAGAGAATCAAAATCTTACTCGCACAATGCACATGATTCACTTACAACGGTTTTGTTCACATGTCGAGTTAAGCAAGAACATACAATTGAAATAATTAAGCATAAATACACTCGATGTGAAGCAAGTCAACTATTGAGAGGAGGCGTCACACATTGGGTTATTTTTTTCTTCGACTTATACTTTAACTCACCGGGAAATGGATCATGCGTCATCACTTATTGCACTAGCATTAACTATGTCAAGAAGTGTTGTGTTATTATTCAGTTCTTCCTAAGACTAATCCTAAAAAAACATTAAAGTTGCCCGGTTCGAATTACATCCTTGAAAAGAACCGATGCCCTAAGAAAAACCAAGGAATATTACCTAACTACCTAAAAATAAAACAAAATCTTTTTGTTGTTTTTAATCCAATTTTTATCCCTCAAGAAAACGATCTATCGTCGGGAAAAAACTGAAAATTTTTCAAAAATTATCAGTTTATACATTAAAATACTAACACTACAACTATGAAAAAAAAAATAATAATAATAATAATAATACCATTATTAAAAAGACAAAAATAAAACTAAATCATACATGATATACATTCACAACAATCGCAACAAGGCATTTTTCCACCCCACACTTAAACAATGCATCGCCCTCGATGCATACAAACATGTAAAATAGAGCAAGGTGAGAAGAAAACTCCCTGTTTGCGCTTTTCTCAGGTTATCGGCGAGATGGTGGAGGAGGTGCCAACGCTTGTACCTTGGATAATATTGTCACGGGCCATATTAACCTGCAACATGAAAAATAGAAAAGTGAGCCAAGTGTAGTTCCAATGCATGAAGGAACCTCACACTTAAACTCGACACATAAAAGCAAGTGTTGCACGATAAGTGACGGGTATTCAAGACTTCCCCGTGTGTGAGAACTAGTGAACATGGCAATGTGAGTAAGTGACAATGATAAGAAACGAATAAAAACTCGGCATTTGTAAGGTTAAAACGAAAATACAAGCATACTTGAAACTAACATATACAATCTTACAACATACATGAGTAGTAGATAGGATGCCCGACATGTTCATATCCAAACCGACCCCTCAACACGTATAATTTACCCAAATGACCCCACACTTTCACACTTAATTCAATTGCATATATAAGTATTGCCGATTACTCAGACTTCATCGGAACTTAAAAAAAAATATCATTCAAGCATTTAATCAAACATGTGGTGGGCACGAAAATTGTTCTTCACCCACAACAATGGTGAAGTATAGTCACCTTCCCGGATTTTGACGAAGTAGAGGGACTATTAGTTTACTACTCCGATACAATAAAAACCAACCAACAACACCAAATTTTCGGCCTTATATACATGTAACAAGGTCTAGATTACTATTAGAAGAAGAAGATGAAAGGGAATATGGGGAGTGGGAACATGTAGTTCTTATTCAATAAAAATAACAAATAAACAAGTAAAAGAGAAGAAGAAGAAAGAAAAAAAAAGAGACATACCTGATTGTGGAAGATTGTAAAGCAATGTAGAAGAAGAAGAAAAAAACGGTGAAGAAGCAGAGGGATTTTTGTTTTTGTTTCAAGCGTGTGTGTGTGGAGTGAGATGTGAGAAAAACGGTTTGGGTTGGTATAGTTATAAGGGTGAAGTTGTTAGGGAAAACGGGTTATGGGTCGGGTATAAATGGGTATGGGTCAAAAATTAAATTAGAGAATACTTACCTGGTCGAACTGGAACTCACTGCTTTCAGCGCCACAGGCAGCGCTGGGCGCTGGCCTAGGCGCTGGAGGCAGTAAGTTTTCGCCCTTCTCTCTCTCTCTCTTTTTTTTTTTTTTTCCACTTATTACAACATTACATACACTATTTTAATACATCAATTTTATTCTTCTAGCTAATCTAAAAATTTAAAATAAGAAGTTAACTAAAACAAAATTAAACATTGGGTTGCCTCCCAACAAGCGCCTGATTTAACGTCGCGGTACGACTCAGATTCGTGCGCTCAATCTGGCTTGATTTCTAGCCTCCGAGCTTCTTCAACAAATGGCCTGAGATGGGTCAGAGTGACAGGCCTTTCCCATTCTTCTGCTTTTCTGCGCCCCGGGACATAATTGCCGGAAATATCCGGTACTTTCTTAATTTCTTTCGTCAGACTATTTTCCACCTCCCCGAGCACTCCTTGTTCAGTAGGATCACCCGGAATCATGTAAGGCACTAGTGATGTGGAAGCATTCTGTACCACCGAGATCATTGCTAACTCTTCATACTGTGTTGGCAACCTGAGTGGTTTATAAACATTGAATACTTCTTCTTGATTACCCACTCTCATCATCATTTTCCCCTCGCAGACATCTATAATGGCGCGACCGGTAGCTAAGAATGGACGCCCCAAAATAAATGGGACGTCCTGATCTGGTTCATAGTCCAAAATGATGAAGTCCGCAGGAAATATAAACGAGCCAACTTGGACTAGTACGTCCTCAATTACTCCCTCCGGATGAGCCAGGGAGCGATCTGCTAGCTGTAAGGTGACTGTCGTTGGGCGAGGTTCACCCAACCCCAACTGTC
>MCJB01052246.1:52691-80989 GCA_002018475.1 Nicotiana obtusifolia | reverse complement strand
AGGGAGAGGGAACTACTACATATAAACTGTAAACTCTCACATCTAAAATCCTATAATTATAATTCTTTAAAACACTATATCTAGATTTGAATAAAGTAATTTTAAAAAAAATAAATGTAATATACAGGGTACACACTTATGTTTATCCAGATAACAAAAAAAATTTAAAAATTAAATAAAAATATACTTAAATATATAATGAAGTAAACCTACATGCTGGAGAAAAAAACTATCACAAAAATTAGTCAATATTCAAAAAAAGTTGGGCTTTTCTTCTTTCTGAAGAATATTTATTTGAAGGCTCAATTTGTATAAATGAACATCAAACAAATAATAAACTATAATTATAAGAAGAGTATATCAAAACAGTATCTATTTTTCATCAATCAAAACTTTGACTATATAATTGTTATCACTAATTTCAATTTAGCACCTTTTAAGAATTGATGAGTATAACTTGAAACATCTTAATTTAGCTGCAGTCAAGCCAATATTATATATGATACTTATTTCGAATAGAACCATTTATCACCCATTGAAACTTATCTGCATTGCTATATTATTGTTACGAATTTCATTTATCCCTTTGTCAACTTCATTAGTAAGGTATGCTTGATGTCATAGTTGCTTTCTCCTTTCTCCATGCGACTCAATACAATTTGGATAATAATCGAATAATTAGTGTTATAGAATATCTTTTTGATTTCTAGAATTGCTTCAACGTTTAAGTAAATATTACCGTTGATGATTAAATTTTCTCTATATGATGGCTGTAAGTAAATTGAGCATAATGTAATGATCCGATCGGTCGTTTTGAGCATTTATACTTTGCTCAATAACTTGAGGGCATGAATAGCTCTGTATGATGTATTATGATTTGTTTGAATCGTCGGTTTTGGTTTTCAGGTTATTCAGAAGTGATTTGGAAGAATGAATTTCATATTTGAAGCTTTAAGTTGGAAGAGTTGACCAAGTTTGATTTTTATGTGTATGATCCCTGAACCGAGGTTTGATGGCTTCTGTAAGATCCGGATGGTAATTTTGGACTTGGGTTATGCCCGAATTTGCATTTGAATATATCTAGAAGGATTAGGCGCTAATTGGCGAAAGTTGAAAATTTAAAGGTTTGAAAAGTTCATAAGCTTGATCAGGAGTTGACAGTTGATGATATCGGCTTCGGATTATGGTTCTGAGAATTGGAATAGCTTCGTTATATCATTTAAGACTTGTGTGCAGATTGAGTTCATTCCGAGTTGATTTGATATATTTCGGCGCGAGTTTTGAAAGTTCAAAGTTCATCAATTTTGATTTGAGGTGCGATTCATTGTTTCGATGTTGTTAAGCATGATTTAAGGCCTCAAGTAGGTTTGCGTTATGTAATTGGACTAGTTGGGATATTCGGGCGGGCTCCCGAGTGGCACGAAAGAATTTCGGACGAGGTTTGGATTGTTTGGACAATTTTGGCTAAGGCTGTTGGTGGCAGGATCTGGTGTGATCGCACCTGTGGCTGGTTTTGCGTAGGTGCGATGGTCATATAAGCGACAAAGGAGTCGGAGAAGCGAGGTGAGATCTGGGTGAGAAAGATCGCAGAAGCGGAGATTTGGGCACGGGTGCAGATACGCAGGTGCGATGGACTGGAGCGTAGAAGCGAGGTATTGTGCAAGAGCCGATGGTGGCTCGCACTTGCCATGACGCAAAAGCGGATATTTTGACGACAGGTGCAAGGATTGAGTTTTTAGCTAGTTCCGCAGAAGCGGATGTACTGTCGGAGAAGCGACTCCGCAAAAGCGGCTAATTGGTTCGCAAATGCGAACGAAGCTGGGCAGAAGCTATATTGTCGAGGGTTGATTGTTTTATTCTCATTTTTGAGACTTGGAGCTCGGTTTTGGGAAACTTTAGAGAGAAATTTCACCATACGAATTGGGGTAAGCATTCTTAACTTGGTTTTGATTATATTTCACGAATCTATATTCGTTTTTTGCATTTGGTTGATGATTTCAAAAGAGAAGTTGGGGGGTTTTGTCTAAAGTTTCATAGAGTGAATTTTTGAGTTTTGAACATCGATTCGGAGTCTGATTTGAGTGAGACTAGTATGGTTGGACTCGTAATTAAATGGGTTGTCAGATTTTATGAGTTTTGTCGAGTTCCCAGGTGTGAGCTCGAGTTTGAGTTTTTGGTTGACTTTGAGTAATTGATTAAAGGTTCAACCTTTATCATCTGGGTTTGTTCCCTTTGGCATTATTTGATGTTATTGAGTTGCTTTTGACTAGTTTGAGCCGTTCGGAGGTCGGTACGCACGGGATGGCATTTGCGAAGTATCATTTGGCTTGCTCGGTATTGAATTCAGTTGGTTCGAGGTAAGTAACACTTCTAAACTTGGTGTTGAGGGTATGAACCCATTATGTGCTTAGTGTTAAGGTGACGCACATGCTAGGTGATGGGCGTGTGGGTGTGCACCGTGCGAATTATGACTCGGTTGTTTCTGTGATACTGTATAGTTACCTAATCTTGTTCTATTTATGAAATTTTCACGTGTCACAGAAATTGAGTTATGAATCATGTTAGAAATCATGTTTACGCTATATACCTATTCGGTTGGGACCTACTGAGGTCATCTCTACTCCTGAGTTATTTGCTTAAATTACATCTACATATTCAGTCATGTTCATTCAATTACATATCATATCTCAGTCTCTGTTATCATTTGTTGTCACATCATATTATTCTCATTATTTGGGCTGATTGGCATGAGATTTGTGAGCCCGACTCAGGTACTTCTTTATCTTGTCCGTTCGAGGACGAACGGTTGTCTTAGAGGGGGAGAATGTAACGACCCCAAATGCCATAGAAAGACATATGATACTAATTGTTTAGATTTGGCTTGTTTTAAGTGCGAATCCCTCTTTGTAATTATGTAATCTTGACATTCTTGCAGGGTATGAGGTATAAGAAGCTAATAATTAAGAAAATAGTTCGGAATGGTAAGTAATGCAGGATATGCGGTCGCATTTCTAACATGTGGACCGCATATCTTACACGGGCATCGCATACTTAGACAGATTTCTGGGCAAAGGTTCATGTTAGAAATGCTGTCTGAAATGCGGATCGCAAATTTCACTGCCTGTATTGCAGATTGAAACATAAAACTGGACAAACTTTACGCCAAAAATGCGGTCGCATTTCAAAAATGCAGACCGCAAATCTCACAATGAAATCGCAGAAGACAGAGTCTTGGGCCAAATGCCATGTCAGAAATACGGACCACATGTTGAGTTTGTGACGAGAATGCGATCGCATTCTTAACACCCGAAATTTTATTTTTTTGTTCCGAATTTTGACCCACTATAAATAGGGACTAGGAACCCTAACATGCAAAAACCCACTTATTTCGTTACTTCCTCAGAAACCTCTCCAAAACACCCCAAACCCCAACAAAACTACCTAAAAAATCACCTTGAAACAGCCCCAAAACCTGTGGAAACATATCCAAATTATAGTCATCAACCTCCAATCACCAACCCAGCTCTTCCCATTTAAGCCCACTAAGAACCAGTTGCAACTCGTTGTGAATAGCCCCAATTTAAGCTGAAAAACAACCATGGAATCACTCTCTTCAAACCCCAACATCGATTACAAGAAACCCCACTCTCTAACCCCAAGACCCGGCTCAAGTTTCTGCAAAATTCTGCCAAGATTTACAGCTGAGTTAAGGCACCCTACCAAGTTGTAGCTCGTTAGCCTCGATTGTATCCACCTAAAGTTCGTGAGCACCCATAAAAGGTTGGGCTTAAAGAATCGTTGGAAATCTAGGAAGTATTGCAAAATAAAGTAAGTGTTTGTTCTAACCTTAGCTTGAGGGATTAGGAAGTTGTGTACTATTTGTTAATTGCTTCTTGTTGAGTACAATGTATAGGCATGGTGACGCGTATCTATAAGTTGGTGTCACGCATGGCCGTGGGTCGTATATGGATAATTTTTATGTGACTATTGTTTCGAATTGTTGAATATTATCTTTGATTATGTTATGAAATACTGCATGCGGGAGTGGGTGACACGCCTGCCACGAGATATTGTTAATTGAGGGTAGGTGGTACGCCTACCACAAGGTTTCTTCATTTTAGTTGTTCCTTTGGTTATGGTTCTAGCCTTCTTTTATTCGGTATAAAGTTGATGGTTAACTAGAGTAGTCGAGTGAGGAGTTCGTAGGATTTTAAAAGGGTTTAGTGTCAAAATGGTGGGTAGTATCTAAAGAGTTAGTAGGAGTTTAAAGGGTCCAGTGTCACATTAGTAGAGTCATGTATAGAGTTAATAAAATGATAATTGGGTTGGGAGGTTAATCATAGAATTTTGACTGTAATTGAGTACTGACATTGATTGAGCTAAATAGGAGTCAAGTTTGGTTTGGTTATAGCTGAGTCCCCCTGGCCAGGATGATAGTTTTTTTTTGCTGTTATTTGTTTCCTTGCTAGGAAGTTGTTATGTTGATTTGTTCCCTTGCAGGGACTTCTTGTGATTGTTGTGATGATGAAAGTGAGAGCGGGTGGCACGCCTGCCACGAGATATAATGAAAGTGGGAGCGGGTGGCACGCCTACCAGGATATATTATATAAGTGGGAGCGGGTGGCACGCCTACCAGGATATATTATATAAGTGGGAGCGGGTGGCACGCCTGCCACGAGATATTATGAAAGTGGGAGCGAGTGGTGCACCTACCACAGTATATATTGTAAGTGGGAGCAGGTGACACGCCTGCCACGAGACGTGATGTATGTGAGAGCGTGTGTCACGCCTGCCACAAGAGATTACTGTAAGTGGGAGCGGGTGGCACGCCTTCCACGGGATGTGATGTATGTGGGAGCGGGTGGCACGCCTGCCACAAGAGGTTACTGTAAGTGGGAGCGGGTTGCACGCCTGCAACAAGAGGTTGCTGGAGGTGAAGGTGGCTTGTATTACATTTTATTGTGTTAAAGGCAGAATTGCAGTTTTCTTTCTGATTCATTGATGATTCGCTTCGCTTTATTTGTTTGTTATTCCGATGTATGTTTTCTTTTCCCCGTTTAAATTGTTTATGTATTTCTATCTTCTGCTGTAGATACATATATGCTTATAACTGCACAGGTTTGTCTGGAGTCTGGTCCTAGCCTCGTCACTACCTCGCTGGGGTTAGGCCAGGCACTTACTAGCACATGGGGTCGGTTGTGCTGATACTACACTCTGCACTCTTTTGTGCAGATCCCAGTACTGTAGGCTTCGAACAGTAGGAAGCTTCCGGCCTCTGATCTTCAGGCGACCCAAGGTAGTTCTGCAGACGTCCGCGGATCTTGGAGTCTCCTGCCCATTTCTTGTATCTGTTTCTTTATGTAGTCCAGAAATAGTGTATTGTTATTTCTTCAGAACCTTGTTTGTAGTACTCTTAAACAGTCTGTGAAACTGTGATACCAAATCTTGGGTAGTCTGCGGCGGATAGTTTGTTGGCAACATTTTTGTAAAGTATACGATTTGCATCTATTTCACTGTTAAATTGTTGTTCTTTAGTTGATGTTCTGTGATGCGATGAATTCGTAAATAGTAAAGTGGTAAATAATCCGGTTGATTGGCTTGCCTAGCTTTCACTAGTAGGCGCCATCACGACTCCCGTGGATGGAAAATCCGGATCGTGACAGATTGGCATGAGATTTGTGAGCCCGAGAGATTGGAGCGATTGATGACTGAGTTGGGGCCTGAGGGCCGGATTGTGAGTGATATTTATGTGAATCGGGTTCACGCCGCAACAGGCCTTATGGCTATATATATGTGGATCGGGTTGCATGCCGCGACAAGCCTTATGGCTATAGATATGTGGATCGGGTTACAAGCCGCAACAGGCCTTATGACTATATGTGGATCGGGCTGAACGCCGCAGCAGGTACTGTACAGTGTTGAGAAACTGAGTATGCTGAGTGATTGAGCGTGATGAGTGGGAGTATGAGACAGTGATATTGAGAACTCTGAGAATGTTAGTACATGAGTTCATCGATGTGATGCATTGCATTGACATGTATATTCGACATACAGGCATAGAGGCATTTCCTCATGCTACACGGTATTATGACATTCATGACTTCACATGCATAAACATATAGGCATAAAGATGTACTTTCCTCATACTATCTGAGATTTAAATATTTTACCTGTTGTTGAAAGTCTTTGGGAAAAATCACAGTTTTCTGATATACTCATATTTTAGAGATTTCAGCAAAAGATTTGGATTTTACTGTTATACTTGAAAAACATGCCTATTTTTCCGTAACTATGAACGAGTTGAGCATCATATCTTTGAGTTGTTTCTTGTATTCCTTTTATTATATTGTTATGAGTTGTTGTTGGCTATTGGTGTTGGACTCTGACCATTGTCCATGCTCGTCACTACTTTCAACCTAAGATTAGGTTTGTTACTTATTTAGTACATGGGGTCGGTTGTACTCATACTACATTTCTACACCTTGCGTGTAAATGTTGGATGCTGATGTTGCTGCGTACGGCGGGGCTGAATTTGAAGACGTACCTGCGTTCCAGCTGTGGCTATCACTTGTCCTTGGTATCATTAAAACTGAATTCTGCTCATTTACATTTCAAACAGATGTTGTAATTATTTTAGTTCATCCTTGAAAAAAATCTAAATCTTAGAAACTCATAATTTGTACTACCAGTTCTTGAGAAATTCTTTGTATAAAAGCAGTTGTATTATTACTTCTTCTCTTAATAAATCTCATTGAATTGGTTAGTTGTTAACTAACTTACCTAGCGGGTTGGGTTAGGTGTCATCACGACTAGTTGAATTTTGGATCGTGACACATAATCACGTAAAATATGAGATTTTCCAATAACAAAATCTCTCTTTCCTGTATTCAACTTGTTGCATCTTTCATGAATCACTATAATAAGAAAAACTACTTGGTAATTTTAAAGACAATATTTATTATCTATATCTGTATTTAAATCTTTTTATATCTATTTAAAATTAATAAATAATTTAGGATAAAGATTATAAGTATTAGGAAAATATGATAAGAATTTGGACAAGATCATATGAATACAATTTTTTATTTTTATTCTTAGAAATTTTAAAGTAGATATATTATTTAAATGTATAGATATATACAAGTTATATACTTACTATTTTAGTATATGAATAATATTTTTAATTAGAATATTAGTATTCAATGCATATTTAAGTAATCTTTTATCCAAATTCACTGAAGCAATAAAAGGTTTATATTACCAAATAAATACTTTGAGTATAATTAGTATAATAGTGGCATGAATCAAATGTCACTTCTTAATGGCGGACAAAATGGAACTGATAAATTTTATAATTATTACTAATATTAAAATGAAAGCAAAAGTATTCTTTGCTTTTTTTCATTATGAAAAAGAAATCAAGTCAATGGACATAGAAAAAATTTAAATTGAAACATAAAGTTACCGGCAAATTGGATAAATTGAGAGAAGCTTCAGAATTGAAAAGTGTTGATGATGGTTATACGAAGTCAAAAGAGAAATGATGGTGATAAATATATTATAAAAATATAAGAATTATAACTAAAACCAAAGGTAAATTTATTTTCTGCCTCTTATGCCTAGATACCCTATTCATTTATTTGATAAGTTTATTTAATAGACTAACTTTTTTTTAATGATACATATAAAAAGGTTCCGAGCAATATTCATCTATAGGCCAAAGAACTTGATGAGTGAACCAATGGACATTAAATCTCTATATACAATTTATTATAAGAATATATCATACAAGAATTGTCGATAGATACTAACACAAATTATATTAAGAGTAAAAAATATACAATTTAACGCATTTATAAGAAAGCTGATATTTCTTTATTTTTTTTTGTTTCAAAAATACAAAAACTTAAAGGTAATCGCAAGCGTGACCAAATAGGTAAAATTCACATCAGCATAAAGAAATCTAAAATATATATTCATTATCATCTTACTCTTCCTATCTAGAAAAATGATCTTGAATTTTTTTTTTTTGTAGATCCAGTTGAATTTTTGTAGAAAGGCATGTTGACTTAAATTAATTAAAGAGTTAAATGCATATTTAGGCTGGTCTAAATTACAAATAATTTTTTTTTCTAAAAAAAATACAGAAAAACTATGTACATTGACTATTATCTTGAAAACATATGCTAGCTGAGTGTTGAAGTTGTATGACATTGATGTTTCGTGCAATAACGATCATGTTTAGCTTATTAGTAAAAAAGAAAAGAACAAAAAATAATTAAACAAAATTAACAGAAGAACAAGATAAAAAGAAACGAAATGAAAAAAAATAAATGTATTCTGTAGTAGTAACAACATAAAACTTGAGAAAATAATTTAGTCAGATAAAAAAGGTAAAAAAAAAAGAAAAATCCAAAACTAAAACAAAATTAGGCTTATACAAATGGAGGTAAATTATTATCTCATGTGGGATTGATTTTGAAGAAATCAATATTAACAGAAGCACAATATTATGTTGCTCTTTCAAGATTGACAAATATAAGGGGCTGAAAATTTTGGTATAATAAATGATAGACAAATAAGGAATGAACCTATAAATATAGCGTACAAATAAATTTTGCAAATTTGTTTCAGGCGTCATTGAATCTATTTTTCTTCTAATTATGTATTATTATGCATTTTTAATTGACCAATTCAAATTATTTGTATCACAAATTACATATTTTTATTTTGTGTTTTCATATCATTAAAATGCTATAAGGGTAAAGTTAATATTCCTTTTTTCTTAACTTTAAGTATTAAAATTTTGGTATGAGAAACTGGAGCAATTAAACACAATGCAAGGAGACAAATAGTTGAGCTTTAAAACTCAATAGTGATAATTTTACATATTTGTTACTTTGATATATAAAATTTATTATGATAATTTTTTTTTAATATCAATCGCGCATCGAGCGGATATTAATACTAGTTAGATATTAATTCGAAAATAAAAAATTTTACGATAATGATGTGAGCCCTCCGATTAAATTTCTAATTGGTCATCCCTGTGCATGTAGATTAATGCTACTCCCTCCGATTCAATTTGTTTGAACATTATTCGAGTAGCAAGTAGGAGAATTAAATTGACTAATTTTCGATACGAACTCGTACATATATTTTTAAAGATTTTTGAAATAAAATTTATATATCTACAAACTAAATAAAAGTACTATAAATCACAATAATTAACAACTCATAATATTTAATTTTTGTTTAAAAAAATTATGATCAAATTAAATCTTGTTTAACTCCCCAAATAATAATAGGTTCATTCTTTTAAAACATACGGAGTATCTAATAATGTGAACACAAATAAAATGTTTAATTTCGATAAATGAAACTTTTAAAACAGATTCTTCAGTTTGACCAAAAAAAAAATTATAGTAAACTTAAATGCTACCAAAGCTCTAGTTAGATTGTGGCAATCTCAAGAGTTAAAACCAGATAAACCCAATGCAAATTAAAGAAAGATTAAAATTTAATCCCACAAGACCATTTTCCCACTATATAAAACCCACTATTTTCTTCAAACATTCTCACCATTTTAAAAGCAAAGCATCACAATTCATTTTGATTTACAAATATGGCCACTTCTTCACATTTACTCCTTTCTTTTCTTCTTGGCCTTTTCTTTCTCACAACTCCAACTTTCTCCAGAAAATTACTTTTGGATAATACTCAAACAACTGTTTCATCATCTTCACCATCTCCACAAGAAGGAATACCAGTTATAATTACTGTACCTCCACCTAAGAGTGCTACTTCTGCTCCTGAGGATGATGGCCATGACCATACAAATTGTCATCTCCAACATCATCATCATCATAAAAATTACCGTCGTCATCATCATCATCACCACCATGGACATGATCAACCACATGCTCATGTACCAGCTTCTTCTCCTCAAGTTTCAAGTGGAACTCCTGAATCTGCATGATTTCTCCTTATTTTCCAATGATATATTAAAAGTATTAACAAAAAAGATGTTACATGTGAAATTCTAGAATGAATGCTTATTTACTTTGCATGAAAATCATTTCCATGTTGAGATGAGTCCATTGACCCTAGATTTTCCCATTTTCTTGGCACAACAAATCACTGCTACTTTTTTTATATTTACTTTTTGCTCAATTCCTCCGATTAGTTTATTTTTGGAAAATTTCCAGGGAAACTTGCAGTCGCTAATCTTCGAGTGTCCACTGGGTAACTTGCTCATTGTGCAATAATTCGCATACCACACAGGAAATGTAAATCACACTAGACAAGTCCGGTGCGATGAGCTGAATTACTATAATCAGCTTGAATTTCTTAAACAAGGCCTTATTCACATATATCCAACTCAAAGTAAAATAATTTACATGAGTTTTGGTTTATTTTTCTTAAAGCTTTTCTTGAAAAAGAATTGAGGTAAATTAAAAAACTACAATACTTGTTAGCTTCTCAAATTAGTGTTTCTGTACGTAGGTTGACATCTAGCAAGCCAATAATGTGAAAACAAATAATTTACCATTATCTTTTAAAAATTTTCTTTTCTTTTCATTAAGGAAAAACGTTTAAGGGGGAAAAAACAGAAACAAGAGAGAACCATAAAAATCAATGGTTCTTTTTCTTTTACTTTAAAGTTTAATTTTGACCTCTCCTTTTAGCATCATCGTCCGAGTTTTTAACATGTATATTCATACTATAATCTTTTTTGGTTAAAAAGAAAGTTATATCGAGCCTTTTGGCCAAGCGGCCAAAAGTTACTTATTTTAAAAAGTATTATTTTTCAAAATTACTTTTTGAAAAAGTACGATTGAAAAATTACAGTTTGTGTTTGGTCAATCATTTGAAAAGTACTTTTTGTAATATTTGATAAGCAAAATTATGTTTGGCCAATCTTTCCGAAAGGAACTTTTGAGTGTTATTGCGAAAGAGGACAATAAAACATAAAGTAAAATATTTATTAAAGATTTCAATCAATATAAAAATATATTATCCAAGACAAAAATATTGAGTATGTGGTACTACTTATTGCTTACATGTTAACATATCATTCAGTATGAATTAAAAATTTACTTCATAAATCACTACTCTCCGGTCCATAATAGGTAACATTTTGACCTTTTTTATTTTGGTCCAAGATAAGTACCCTTTACATAAATAAGAAGAAATTAATTAATTTTTTTAAATTTTTCCTTATTTACATATTTCAATGTATCAAAGCAACAATATGCAAGTTTTAATTAAGGGTAATTTTGTGAATACATCTTTTTCCCTCTAGGTGTTAGTATTTATTTAAGGGGTGTGCCAAAAGTCAAAAAGTTACTTATTATGGACCGGAGGGAGTATATAGAAAAAAAGAGCTATTTGTAGTGGAGATACTGTTACAGAGAGGAATAGAAGAAGGAGAGTAAAAATATTGTGAAAATAAAAAAGAGAAGAGAGATGATAGAAACAAAAAAGAGAATGAAAAAAGTAAAATCAATAAGGGATAATTCGGGAATTATAACATTATGGTACGGATATTTTTGTGGTAAAAACTTAATTTTTTTTTTTTGCTTCTCGGAAGAAACAAGAATTAGTTTCCCAAAAGTAAAAAAATTAATGTTGCTCAAAACCCCTTATCCGACTAGGCCAAACACCTCAACATTTTAAAAAATTAAAATTTTAAAGGAAAAAAAGTACGTATAACCTCCAAAAAACTTGGCCAAAGAGACTCTTAATATGTATTATTACCAGGGAAGGTGCTATAGTTAGCACAGTAGTTCGTACTATCCACCTCCAATACTTTCCTAACAAAAGTAATTCCTAATTTCTCTGCTTATATTGCATATAAAGCAGATAAAGGAGAACGCAACATACACAAAAAGATCATCATGTTGCATATCTACGTCTCTACTATAATCAGTTCTAAGTTCTAACTAAACCCAGTCCGGGTGTATAGGGTAAAATATGATATGACACGTGGTCGTCTAAAGGGAGGACAGTGGAACTCAAGACAGGGGTGGCCGAAGACTGAAGTAGCCATTTTGCTTGTCACCGGAAAGGATAACGTTCATAAAGATGTATTAAATGTTCTGCGCCCGGTAATATTTAATAGGGAATATTTTGCAGTATAAGGGCGACGGCCCGTTACAAAGAGTTTGGCACTAATGTTCAACGTTACGTATTCATCAATGACCCTCATAATTGACATTAAAGGAGGACATGATCCTAGGACTTCCTTCCCTAGAGATAGCTATAAATAGTGAGCTCAGTTACCATTGTAAATGACACGAAATTTCTGGCTAAATTTACACTCTATTCTATATGCTTTATACAATTTTACTTTCTTGCTTTTTAATCTCAGCATCGATGTGCCCGGAAACATTGTCTTGAAATTGTCATTTCTGTTGTTTTCATCTATATTTCAAGGCTAAGTATTATACATTTCTTCAATTATCGTATTACTTCAGGATCAAATTAATTCACTTGTCTAGAAATCACGTATAAATATAACTGTACCGTTTTACGGGTAAACAGTTTGGCGCCCCACCATGGGGCCTAGACAGTCGTGCAATTAAATTGATCCTTGCCTTTTTTACTAATGTGTTTTAATTACTTTGTCTTAGAAAAAATCATGAATAATGGCAGATAACACTGTTAACAACACACACAACCCTGAAATTCAAGGAAATCAGCCTCATTTCGCTTCAATTAGTGACACCCGCAGTAAAGGGAATGAAGCCATGCCGGTGCACGACAGGCGGTACCCAGGATCAGGTTATGACAGAACTGAAGTAGGTGTTATCAGGTGCTTCGAATAATGAAAACAGATGAGATCCAATTCCTCCCATTGTTCTCGCAGACCAAACAATGCAGAGAGCCGACAACAACACTCCCAGGGGTGAAGTGTCATGACCCAAAATCCGCTAAAGGTCGTGATGGGCCCTAACACCACCGTCAGGCAAGCCAACGGTGATCTATCAGCTTACTTACTCATTTTAGCAATTTTAAAATCATAATTTTCATTAATTAAATAGTATTAAATAGAATTCACAAGATGAATGATAATATTTACACGAACTACGATGGTGAACAACCTGTAGGAACCCCAAAACCCGGTGTCACAAGTGCATGAGAATCAACTAGGAAATATAATAAAATACAACATCTGTCTGGAATACAAATTAGACAGGAGAATATGAATAACTCTGATGGAGACTCTGCAGGCTACAAATTGTAACATGAAATACAGCTCATGGTAAAGTCCGCGCAATAACCGCGTCTCTGCGCCCAAAAGACCACCAGACATATATGTACCCGCACAATAAGTGCAGCAAGTGTAGCATGAGTACCTAAATCAACGCGTACCCAGTAAGCATCTAGCCTAACCCCAGAGAAGTAGTGACGAAAGGCCGATATCGATACTTACTAGTGGTCCGATAAGACAGATACAGTAGAAGTAAACAGATGTGAGTCAGAGTAAATAAACGAAATAACAAGTATAAATACGTGATAAAATTTTTCTCTCAACAATGACTCAAGCTCTCAGCTAGTAGTTACCTCCGTCATCGGGATATATATATAACGGACCTCACCAGATATGTCGTCACAGCTCAAATCAGGAAAACGCACGAATATACTGGTGTCTTATCAATTATTACGCACGATTTCATAAGAGTATTTTATAGAAATGCTGAGGCGTACAGCCGGATCCATCATAATATTGCCGAATCATAGATACATCTATTTTATTGCGGAGGCAAACGCCCCGCTCCCATGAGAGTATGATACTTAATCCTGCCGAGGCGAATGACCCGATCCCATCATAATATGCGCACTGCCAAGGGTCGAACCATACGAACCATAGATGTATCTATTATACTGCCGAGGCAAAAGGCCCGATCCCATTAGAATAAGAAGCTTTGACGGGTCCTTGACCCCACTCACGAATAGATGTGTGAGTTGTAAATTTTAAGGGAAGCCTTTCGATGAGAACGCATAAAGTGGGAGAAATTCGTAAGAGGAGTACAATTATTGCGCGGCTAATCATGAAGCCCGTCGAATCTCTACAATAGCAAGTCTATCACTCTACACAAGTATAGTCTTAGGTCGCAACGTAAAATAAATGAAATTTAAAAGGCAAGAGATAACTCAAATAGTACAGTTATAGCATGGCAGAAACCTAAGTCAACCCGGACATAACATGAATCTAGCTACGTATGGACTCTCGTCACCTCGTGCATACGTAGCCCACGCAATAAATAGCAGAGATCAATTTCATCACCAGGGGTAGCTTACCCCTCACAGAGTTGGCAGGAGACTTACCTCGCTCCGAAGTTCCATAACCGGCTCCAACGCCACTCAAACATCTCAACCCGATGCCCATCTCTTCAAAACTAGTCAAACGACGGGCGAACCAATCAAAATATACCCCAATACGTATAATTTAACAATTTATAATGATTCCCAACTCCACTCAAAAAGCCAACAAAGACAATCCTCGGGCCCACGTGCCGGATTCCGAAAATTTTCGAAGATAAACTTTACCCATAACACCACGAACTAAAATATATAACTTATTCCAAATTCCATGTCCATTTTCATGGTCAAAATTCAAAAAAACCAATTTTTAGATTTTCTCAAAATCCCAAATTTCTACTAATTCCCATGTAAAAATCCGTACATAGTCCAAACATTTAACTCACAACTTGTAGAAATTACTTACCTCACGATTGACGATGAAAATGACGCTCCAAATCGCTCCAAGGCCAGCTCCCATGGAAGGAATGAAATGAAAATGAGCCAAAGCCTCGCACTTAAACAAGCGTTCTGCCCAAAGATCATTGCACCCTGCAACCACTTGACCGCTTTTGCGATTCCGTAGGTACCGCCAAAATTCTGCTTCTGCGGTCCCCCTTCAGTCCTCCTGCCTTCGCATCTTCGAACTAGATTCTGCTTCTGCGGAGTCGCGCCTGCGACTAGGAATCTGCTTCTACGGTCTCGCAGGTGCGGCACAAACCTTGCACCTGCGCCTCCAACTTGTCTCACTCCCTACTGCTTCTGCGACCCTCGGGCCGCTTCTGCGGTCACGCAGGTGCGGGTATTCCTTCGCACCTGGGGCCTTTACCTAGCTCCCTTCTAGCCGCTTCTGCAGTCCACTGCCTTGCTTCTGCGAGGCCGCTTCTGTGATGAACCTTCCGCAGAAGCGGTTGCACCAGCAACCAAAATCCTCCAACTTTTCCTTAATTCCAGAATCCAACCCGTTAACCATCCGGAATCTACCCGAGGCCCCGGGGACCTTGACCAAATATACCAACGCGTTCCAAAACACATCACGAACTTAGTCGAGGCCTCAAATCACGCCAAAAAACATCAACATTATGAATTTACGATCGAAATCCTTCTTTAACTTTCAAACTTTTAAACTTCGATGAACGCGTCCGAACCATACAAAAGCATTTCAGAATGACGCCAAACTTTGCATACAAGTCATAAATCACAATACGAACCTATTCTAAGGCTCGGAACCTCAAACGGACATCGATAACACCAATGTCTACTTCAAAACTTAAGAAATTCTTAAACCTTCAAAATGCCAACCTTCCATAATAAGCACTGAAATGCTCTCGGGTGATCCGATACTCAACCCGTACATATGCCCAAGTCTGAAACCACCATATGAACCTATTGGAACCTTCAAATCCCGATTATGAGGTTGTTTACTCAAAAGTCAAATCTTAGTTTATTCTTCCAACTTAAAGCTTCCGAAATTAGAATTCTCTTTCCACATAAATCCCGAACTTTCTGAAATTTAATTTCGACCACACGTACAAGTGATAATACCTGAAGTGAAGCTACTCAAGGCCTCAAACCACTGAACGACGCACTAGAGCTTAAAACGACCGGTTGGGTCGTTAAATTCTCCCCCCTTAAACATACGCTCGTCCTCGAACGTGCTAAGAACTGCTGCGGAGTCGTCCAAAATCACTAATTTAACACTTCATGCACCTACCCGTGCCACCACAACCCAGTTGAACACGTTAGCTTGAGCCGGACTGAAGGTCCTCCCTTTTATTTAGTCAATAGGCCTTAGAACCAAATTCCAACTTCCGAATTTCTTTACAAGACCTGATTCTAACATACGAACACAGTATAAATCTCCACATGCTGAATTCACACATAATCACGCACCCATGCTGACATCACACAATGCACAGCATATCACATGCCCATAATACACCCTCCGACCACACTAGCTGAAATTTCACGAATCTGACGCTTGTAATACATTCAAGATACATATAAGTCCTGTTCCAACTTCGAAATACTGCCACGATGGTAGAGATGTGTAGAAACTAATAACCACCCGCCGAATCAACAAATCATGGAGTCTCTCCTCCTGGCAAGGACCATTACCTCATTCTGAATTGAATAATGATATTTGCTCTTAAATATGCCTTATATAAATCTGATTGTATAAATTTCAGGTCCAATAATCTCGTCTCACCCAGTACAAGCTGCTCAAGCAATAAGCCATCTCAAGACACTGCCAAAAATCTCATATGAGGCCAACAACGCGCCAGCAAGCTGCAAACTCGAATGTGATACATAAGAAAAAACGAACTCTGGAAAGGAACTATCCAGCCCGCGTAACGAATAAAATGGTCGAATAGGCACTATTAACCCTTCTCAGAGAATGAGAAACAAAATACATAAGAATAGATATAGGGGAATCGTACTCAACGTCTCACTGTTGCTGCGTGCAACCCAATCCACACATGATATCGTTGCAGTGTGCAACCCGATCCAAACATGATACCATTACAGCGTGCAACCTGATCCAAACAACGTACCCGTGGTGGCGTGCCACCCGATCCACACATAACAATAAATAAGGAAATGCCCATCAAGCCATAATGCTTAAACCTACGAAATAACGAATATTGACCACAAGCACGCCAAGTGCAATAATACCACCCTGGGGAGACGGATAGCGCCATACACTACAAAACCCAAGCACGGGTAAGGTGCAATAAATGGCCTGCATCTCGAGAGCCATCCTGCTTATTTAATACCACAAGTTGCATGGGAACACAACACATGTGCGAATGATCAAGTCGTCTCAATCCGGAACAACTCCTACAGTTCACAACCAAAGGAATAGAGCGCTTTCCAGGGATAAACTCTCACATTAACAATATTACCAAAAATCCTCGTACTTTGTTTCAATCTTTAACAATCGAGTGACTAACATATCACACTTATACAAATTTCCCCGTTGGGTACACTCCCACGACTTTCTGCACCAGTTAGAAAAGTCTACACATCCATACCACCAACCGGACTAATCTGTAAAGCAATTCAAGAACCCGCAAATTAATATACAATTCTCCTTTCACAGAACACCATTCTCAAGCGACACTAGGTTAATGTCAGCTTACTCTAAATGTCTAAATTCTTCCCGGCTCACCCGAGCTCGTGACATTCTTGTCAACACCGAATGGCAACCTTGATCCTCAACTTTCAAATTCCCATACCGCTCACTGCACCTATCATGCCGCTACGTGAGAATACAAGAATGCATCATAACCACTGAATTACTAGTAGATTATACACTTCACTGGCTAGAAACCTTTCACTCAGCTCATTTCAGAAGAGCCAATGCAATACGCAACTGAATTCCTAAACCGCAGAAAATATAAACCTCAAGTCGTGATTAAAACCGCCGTGACTCCTCCGGATCTATTTACACCACAAGGCCATTTGAATAAAATACCTCCCAAATCAATCAAGTTGTGGTGGCTTCAAGCCCGTGCTTACAACCACAAACCATATGTATAGCTTCACATGCTGAAGGAACTGATCTTTGCCACAGTCATACTGATTCAACCATTACTAACTGATCCAACTTCTTCCAATTTACTCTCGACTTGCCTTAGAAATAATAATAGCTCCATTCAAAGTATAACGAACCAAATCCGTACTCATCTCGAGTGACCCGCATCACGAGACCACATCGTCTCAATACTCATGAACCATCTCATACTCTCCTTATGCGCACAATAGCATCTCCAACTAGTACACCTATTCTGCAAGACCTTCCACGAATCCGAAGCTATTTCTTCCTTTCCTCCAATACTGCACCATATACCCGATGATAACATAGAACATTCCAAGTCCTGTTCGTAATCCACTGTGAAAACTCGATCCTTAACCGCACAATAGAACCCAAATCCTTAGGCACTGTACTTAGATTCTTGAACCCACTAGGACCGTTGTTGAGAGTCACCCACTCTGACCTGATCCCGAATATAATCAAACTTCAACGCTCTACTAGCACATGGACACCCTTTCAAAGAAGCAACCGGCTGAATTCTTTTCCTTGTACATTACATCCACAAGAAGCATAAACTCTTAGTCTTCCCAAAACCTGTACCTCAATCGATAAGGCGAAGTATAGCACACATTCATCAAGTTCCTTGCTCGAATTACTCCTGATATTTCCTTTTCTTAGTCATAAATATTCCACCAACAGATCGATAACCAGAAATCGCACAAGAAAACAACCACGCGATTTAATTATAGACGGTGGGGCTCCCCTACATAACTTTAAGCTATCATCAGATAATGTAGAGCCCACAACGAATCCTCTTTCTCAATTACCGTGATCTCGCACTTTTAACTTGCCAAATTTTTTTGTAGCCTCTTTTTAAATTTTTTATGAAAATTGCAAATTATCAACCATTATCTTATGCTCGACCTTCCGTTTCGTAGTAAGCAGAACTATTCGTAGAAACTTCGTCAAAATCACACAACCGCCGACCTGTCCGCAGGAGATAGCCCACCAGTGGAATTCCATACCAACATCTCCCAATGACGTTGCACTGGGGTGCAACTACCACAAAATCAGTAAAATCTCCTGAGCCCATGCTTGTCCACCAGATGTACAAGTTAGTTCATTCCCCATTGACATCAACTAAAAGTCCGACAATACATTCCAAACTCAGAGTCATGTTGCATCCCAAAACGATAGTCAAGTTTTCACACCCTTCTTCATTTTAAGCAAACTCATTCCTGCCATATCCAATCTTTCTTGATACAGTAGCCACCATCCCAAATAAAATCCGTAGACTAAATCACCTTTCATCACGATTCCCGAACCATTCTATACTTTCTCAAGGCACGCGGCTATCCTACCATGGAATCCATATGCTAATCTGCCACTCTTGCTTCAGTTACACCATCTTCCTTAAGCAACTTCTCGACATCTGCTTTTCATACTTGGCTTGCTAGTAATCCAACCACCGCGAGACACCTCTTCCCAGGTCCTTCCTCGTTCTTCGCTGCCCAATTATTGCCTCAAATCAAATCCATACCTGTAGCACCTGAACTGATAAATCGCTACCAACTCCCAACCTTCTAGAAGATCTTCGTTCTCGAGCCATCAACACTAGAAACACCAATTCGATTATGAAACCGCTACACTCCACTATTTCTGACAACCGCTTCTTAGGCGCCACTTCCCAACATCCTGCACCGAAGGCAAATCGAAGAAGACCATAACACTAGCGAACCTTAATGCGTTCAAACAAGGACGACGACACCGCATTACAAATAAGAATTCCACCATGCTCGATGCTAAACATCTATAGTCCGATTACTACCTCTAAGCTGTGAACTGAGAAATCCTCCTTTCGAGTCATTCACTGCTGCAATCCATAAATAAGCACCCTACGATTACACTAACACTTATCAACGTACAAACACTATAACAATCCGTGCACGACCTCAAAACCATAGGCAATACTGATACCGAGCTGAGATGACAGAACACCTTTCCACAAGAAGACAATAAAAACTCGCTCGAATATGCAGGGGGATACATCCTGCTCTAGGTTTGTAGTACCAGTGCAACTCCTCGATGCCCAATTTCCACGAGCGCTCAACATCGTATAAGAATGAGTAGGAAGGAAATAAAGGTATAACCTTCAATGGAAATTAAATCGCACGACGAGGAATCAAGAAGAGAAGTGCTCCTAACAGCCCTATAGCCTCTCGAAGATAAGTACAGACGTCTCAGTACCGATTCGCAAGACTCTACTAGACTTGCTCATGACTCGTGAGACCCAAGTGAATCTAATGCTCTGGTACCCAGTTGTCACGCCCCAAAATCCACTAAAGGTCGTGATGGCGCCTAACACCGTCGTTAGGCAAGCCAACGTGATCTATCAACTCACTTACTCATTTTAGCAATTTTAAAATCATAATTTTCATAAATTAGATAGTATTAAATAGAATTCACAGGATGAGTGATAATATTTACACGAACTACGATGGTGAACAACCTGTAGGAACCCCCAAAACCTGGTGTCACAAGTGCATGAGCATCAACTAGGAAATATCATAAAATACAACATCTATCTGGTATACAAATTAGACAGGAGAATATGAAAAACTTTGATGGAGACTCTGCAGGCTCCGGATCGTAACATGAAATACAGCTCAAGGTGAAGTCCCCGCAATAGCCGCGCCTCTGCACCCAAAAGACCACCAGACATATATGTACCCGCACAATAAGTGCAGCAAGTGTAGCATGAGTACCTAAATCAACGCGTACCCAGTAAGCATCTAGCCTAACCCCAGAGAAGTAGTGACGAAGGGCCGACATCAACACTTACTAGTGGTCCAATAAGACAGATACAGTAGAAGTAAACAGATGTGAGTCAGAGTAAATAAACGAAATAACAAGTATAAATACGTGATAAAATTTTTATCTCAACAATGACTCAAGCTCTCAGCTAGTAGTTACCTCCTTTATCGAGGTATATATATATAACGGACCTCACCAGATATGTCGTCACAGCTCAAATCAGGAAAACTCACGAATATACTGTTGTCTTATCAATTATTACTCACGATTTCATAGCGATCCATCATAATTTTGCCGAGTCATAGATACATCTATTTTATTGCGGAGGCAAACGCCTCGCTCCCATGAGAGTGTGATACATAATCCTGCCGAGGCGAATGTCCCGATCCCATCATAATATGCGCACTGCCAAGGATCGAACGGCATGAACCACAGATGTATCTATTATACTGCCGAGGCAAACGGCCCGATCCCATTAGAATAAGAAGCTTTGATGGGTCCTTGACCCCACTCACGAATAGACGTGTGAGTTATAAATTTTAAGGGAAGCCTTTCGATGAGAACGCATAACGCGGGAGAATTTTGTAAGAGGAATCATAAAGCCCGTCGAATCTCTACAATAGCAAGTCTATCACTCTACACAAGTCTAGTCTCAGGTCACAACGCAAAATAAAGGATATTTAATAGGCAAGAGACAACTCAAGTAGTATAGTTATAGCATGGCAGAAACCTAAGTCTACCCCGACATAACATGAATCTAGATATGTACGGACTCTCATCATCTCGTGCGTATATAGTCCCCGCAACACATAGCAGAGATCAAATACATCACTAGGGGTAGTTTCCCCCTCACAAAGTTTGACAGGAGACTTACCTCGTTTCGTAGTTCCATAACCGGCTCCAACGCCACTCAAACACCTGAACCCGATGCCCGTCTCTTCAAAACTAGTCAAACGACGGGCGAACCAATCAAACTATACCCCAATGCGTATAATTTAACAATTTATAATGATTCTCAACTTCGCTCAAAAAGACAACAAAGACAACCCTCAAGCCCACGTGCTCGGATTTCAAAAATTTTCGAAGATAAACTTTATCCATAACACCACGAACTAAAATATATAAATTTTTCCAAATTTCATGTCCAATTTCGTGGTCAAAATCCAAAAATACCAATTTTTAGGTTTTCTACCAAATCCCAAATTTCTACTAATTCCCATGTAAAAATCCGTACATAATCCAAGTATTTAACTCACAACTTGTAGAAATTACTTACCTCATGATTGACGATGAAAATGATGCTCCAAATCTCTCTAAGGTCGGCTCCCAGGGAAGGAATGAAATGAAAATGAGCAAAACCCTCGCACTTAAACAAGCCCTCTGCCCAACAATCATCTCACTTGCGGGCCTTTGACCACTTCTGCGGTTTCGCATGGGCGATCAAAATTCTGCTTCTGCAGTCCCCCTTCAGCCTTCTTGCCTTCGCATCTTCGGACCAGACTCTGCTTTTGCGGAGTCGCACCAGCGACCAGGGATCCGCTTCTGCAGTCTCATAGGTGCGACACAAACCTCGTACCTGCCCCTCCAACCTGTCTCACTCCCTACCGCTTTTGCAAACCCTGGGCCGCTTTTGCAGTCACGCAGGTGCTTGAATTCCTTCACACCTGCGACCTCTACCCAGCTCCCTTCTAGCTGCTTCTGCGGTCCACTGCCTCACTTCTGCGAGGCCACTTTTGTGATGAAGCTTCCGCAGAAGCGATTGCACCAGCAACCAGAATCCTCCAGCTTTTCCTTAAGTCTAAAATCCGATCCGTTAACCATTCGGAATCCACCCGAAGACCTCGGGACCTTGACCAAATATACCAACTCGTCCCAAAACACATTACAAACTTAGTCGAGGCCTCAAATTACGCCAAACAACATCAAAACTATGAATCGACGATCGAAATCCTTCTTTAACTTTCAAACTTTTAAACTTCGACGAACGCGTCTGAACCATACCAAAACATTCCAGAATGACGCCAAACTTTGCGTACAAGTCATAAATCAAAATACGAACCTATTCCAAGTCTCGGAACCTCAAACGGACATCAGTAACACCAAAGTCCACTTCAAATCAAACTTAAGAAACTCTGAAACCTTCATAATGCCAACCTTCCATAATAAGCACCGAAATGCTCCTGGGTGATCCGATACTCAACCCGAACATATGCCCAAGTCTGAAACCACCATATAAATCTATTAGAACCTTCAAATCCCGATACCGAGGTTGTTGATTCAAAAGTCAAACCTTAGTCAATTCTTTCAACCTGAAGTGAAGCTACTCAAGGCCTCGAACCGCTGAACGACGCGCTAGAGCTCAAAATGACCGATTAGGTCATTACATGAAGTTGGCTCCAACGAGGCTGGGGGAGCAGATCCGGTCTCAATAATGAGAACAATCTGTTCAAGGATGAACTTTTGCAGTTCATGAGCGAAGTAAACACCTACATGGATCAAATCCTGAGTGCGCCACCAGTATTGAGAGGCCCGAACTCGAAGAAGTATATTCAATTACCGTACAAGTCGAGTGTGGCACTAGAACTAATCCCGAAGCGGTTCAAAATGCCTGAAATTCTAAAGTATGATGGAACTTCAAATCCACATGAGCATATTACTATATATACAACGGCGGAAGGAAATGATTTAGCTTCTAACATGGTATTCATTATTTCCCGAGCATTCCATAGATTCCTTCGAGATGCTCGCCGATTCCTTTATTAAGGCTCTCGCCGGGGCCAGAAAAGTGCAAGCCTGGAAGGCCGACATAATCAGAATCGCACAGGGAGAATCTAAATTATCACGAGAGTTTGTTACTCATTTCCAGAAAGAAAGAATGTTGCTTCCGGCCGTCCCGGATGAATGGGCAGCTCAAGCATTCATCAAAGGATTGAATCCAAGAAGTTCAGACACTTCCTGGAAGATGAAGGAGAACCTGCTTGAGTTTCAAACAACAACTTGAGCAGATGTACGCAACCGGTATGAGTCAAAGATAAGGATCAAAGATGATCAGATCGATTCTACATCATTGGCCAAAGGTTAGGAGAAGAGTAGAGAAAAATCAAAGGATGACTACAACGGGGATAAACGAACTTCGAGGGGCCGGTTTTTTCCTTACGAGCGGACTGAAGGCCACGACAAAAATTTCCTAGCAGCAAACAAGTTCACCGTTGACAGAGGGACCGATCATGGTCGAAATAATTGATCACTTCAAGAAAAAGAAACGTCGGGGTCTCAGGATCTTTCTTACCCCAGGTTATCAAAATATAACTTCAACGTCACTGTAGAGGAACTAGTGTCAACCATGAGAAACATTAAAGAGGAACGATTCCCGAGACCTATGAAGTCCGATTCCAACCAGAGGGATACCAACTTATGGTGCGAATACCACTGGATGAACGGTCACCGAATAAGGGACTACAGACACCTTCGGGAAGAGGTGACAACATTATTGAAGAATGATCATCTCAGAGAATTCTTGAGTGACCTAGCTAAGAACAATTATGGTCTCAACAAAGACAACGCGAAACTTCCGAAAGAAGGAGAAGAACCCCACGCCAAAAAATCCATATGATCTTCGGGNNGGGTGGGTGGGAATGAGATTAACAGGGTTACCTTTTCGGCAGCAAGGAAGACAAAAATATCAATAATTCATAGTAAAAGACTCCGGGAAGACGATATCACTTTTACGGAGGAGGGCGCAGATGGATTGCTGTTACCACACAACGATGCACTGATAATTTCTTTAAATGTGTTAGATTTTAAGATTAAACGTGTTCTAGTGGATCCGGGAAGTTCGGCTAATATCATACAATATAGAGAATTGGAGCATACTAAACTCACTAGAAGCATTATTCCGGCAACAAAGCTCCTCGCAGGATTCAACCTTGCAAGTGTGATGACCCAGGGAGAGATTTTGCTGCTCACAAATGCTGAAGGAGTAATCAAAACAACTCTCTTCAAAGTAGTAGATGGTGAGGAACTGGAGCAAGTTGCATTGTTCGAGGAATTCCTAGAAAGAAAATTCCATTTGGGGACAGGACTGTACCCAAAGCTCAGGTATGGTTTTATTGAATTCCTTAAATTTAATGCTGATTGTTTTGCATGGTCGCACGAGGATATGACAGGTATCCTAAAAGAAATAGCCGTTCCCAAGCTGAGTTTGGATCCCAACATACCTCCGGTAAGGCAGAAGAAATGCCCTATTGCCGAGGCCAAGAATAAATTCGTCAAAGAAGAGGTAAGATATTCGGACTGGCTAGCCAATGTAGTAGTAGTTCCCAAGAAGAACAATAAATTCTGCATGTGCATAAACTATAAAGATCTTAATAAGGCATGCCCGAAAGATTCGTTCCACTGCCAAATATCAATCAAATGATTGATGCCACGGTCGAACACGAGTTGATGAGTTTCCTTGATGCTTATTTCGGGTACAAATAAATTAATATGAAGTCGGAAGATCAGGAAAAAACTTCGTTTATGATGAATTTCTGTACATATTGTTACAATGTAATGCCCTTCAGGTTAAAAAACGCCGGAGCCACTTATCAACGGCTCGTAAATAAGATGTTTGAAAATCAAGTGGGAAAGATCATGTAAGTTTATATAGACGATATACTCATTAAGCCTTTGAATACAGGTGACCACCTTAAGCATTTACAAAAAATATTCGACATCCTGAGGAAGCATAACATGAAACTTAACCTCGAAAAGTGCGCGTTTGGGGTCAGTTCGTAAGTTTCTGGGATTTCTGGTCTCACAAAGGGGAATTGAGGTAAACTCCAACAAAATCAACGCCATAGAGGATATCCCAGATTAATGGTCGAACATAAAGGAAGTCCAAAGTCTCACAGGAAGACTAGCAGCTTTGAGCAGGTTCATTTCCCAGTCATCAGAAAAATGTCATCGCTTCTTCACATTGCTCAAGAAGAAGAATAATTTTGAATGGACGCCGGAGTGCCAGCAGACTCTGAGGGATCTGAAGAAGTACTTCCCGAGCCCTCCATTGCTCTCAAAACCAAAAGAAGGTGAAACACTGCTAGTCTACCTCGCGGTTTCTGAAGTTGCGGTAAGTGCGTTTTTAGTCCGGGAGGATGAAGGTACGCAATTTCCCATTTATTATGTTAGCAAAATTTTAACGGGAGTAGAAACTCGCTACCCACATTTGGAAAAACTGGCCTTAATTCTCGTAGTCGCCGCTCGTAAGTTAAGACCCTACTTCCAATGCCACTCGATAGGTGTGGTGACTACTTTTCCTTTGTGGAACATCCTCTACAAACTCAAGACCTCGGGTAGATTGGCCAAATGGGCCTTCGAAATGAGTGAAGACATAGAGTATAAACCAAGGACTGCATAAGTCGCAAGTCTTGGCTGACTTCGTGGCCGATTTTAGTCCGGGACTACTGCCTCTGGCAGCCAAGGAGGTAGTAATGGTGTTGGAATCAACATAGGGGGTTTGGACCTTATTAGCTTCAATTGAAAAAGGGTGCGAGCTCGAAATATTCTTAATCACGCCTTTGGGGGAAATCCTAAGGCAAGCCATCAGAACAGTCACTTTAACTAATAATGAAGCAGAGTATGAAGCTTTGATTGCAGGGCTCGAATTGGCCTGGGGACTTGATTCCAAGGTTATTGAAATCAAATGTGACTCACAGCTGGTGGTAAGTCAAGTCTACGGGATCTTTGATACAAAAGAAGAACGTATGCAACAATACATGGTAAAGGTCCAGGCTCTTTTGGCACGATTTCAATAGAGGTATTTTACTCATATCCCAGGGGAGGATAACACCGAAGCAGATGCATTAGCAAACTTAGGATCATTGACGGAAATAAAGGGATTGGAGTCACGAATGGTGGTACAACTGATGAGTTTAGTCTTGGATACGGATGGTTACTATGAGGTGAATTCGGCTAGTCTGGCCTGGGATTGGAGAAATGAAATAATCAACTACCTCAAGCACGGAAAGTTGCCCGGTGATCCAAAAGCATTACAGGCGTTATGCGCCAAAGCTGCACGTTATAGCTTCAGGAAAGGCCAATTATATAGAAAATCTTTCCAAGGCCCACTGAACTGGTGTTCAGGAGCGCCAGAAGCTGACTATGCCATGAGAGAAATCCACGAGGGATATGCGGCAATCACTCAGCCGCAGAGTCTTTGGTGCTGAAATTGGTATGAGCAGGATATTATTGGCCTCGCATGGAACAAGACGCCAAATATTTCATACGAAAACGTGATAAGTGCCAATGTTACGCATCACTAGTACATCAACCGACAGAACCCTTACATTCGGTTCTGTCCCCATGACCGTTCCTGAAATGGGGGATGAAAATTGTCGGACCGTTACCACCGGCTCCCGGAAAGGTAAGGTTTCTTTTAATTTTAACTTATTAGTTTTCTAAATGGGTGGAAACAGGTTCTTATCAGAAGATCGGAGAAAACGCAGTGGTCGATTTCCTGTGGAAAATATAATATGCAAGTTCGAAATACCAAAAGAGATAGCATGCGACAATGGGCAATATTTTATTGGTGAAAAAGTTACAAAGTTCCTCAAAGACTTGAAAATAAAGAGAACCACATCTTCGCCTTATTATCCGAGCGCAAACAGTCAAGCGCAATCAACAAACAAAGTGATTATTCAAAACCTCAAGAAAAGGTTGGAAGCAGCAAAAGGCAAATGGCCCAAAGAATTGCCTAGAGTTCTATGGGCCTACCAAACAACGGCCAAATCGTGCATAGGAGAAACTCCTTTTTCCCTTGTTTACAGTGCTGACCCTAATCCCAGTAGAAGTGGGCAAACCCACTTTGAGATATTCTTAGAAAAATGAAGAATTGAATGACGAAGCAATGCTAATCAACTTGGAACTGCTCGAGGAACGCAGGGACTTAGCGCATGTAAGGATGGCAACTCAAAAGCTGAGAATGGAGCGATATTATAATCGAAGAGCCAACTTCTATTATTTCAAACTAGGAGACTTGGTTCTAAGGAAAGTAATCCAAAGTACCCGGGAGCTCAATGCGGGGAAGCTAGGTCCAACATGGGGAAGTCCGTATCAGATTCTGCTGTCACCGCAAAAGGTTCATAGGAATTGGAGAACTAGATTGGAGACAAGTTGCCCAGCAACTGGAACGTGGCACACCTCAAAAGATATTATTGCCGATGAACATTATTCAAGGCGGAAAGTATGTGCTGCACTCTTTTTCCCTTCGTTCAGTTTTTGTCCCAATTGGGTTTCTCTGGCAAGGTTTTTAACGAGGCAGCGAAAGAAAGCATACTACAAAGACAACAACAATAAGACCTTTGATAGCAAGGCAAACAAACAAGCTTCCGCTCAGGGACGGTTAGATAATCTTTAGTTCGATAGCAAATTCCCATTGGGAAGTTAAGTTTGCTACCGAATGGAGGTTACCCGACCGTCAACGAGCACAAACCACTAGAGGAATGTTAGGTATTCTTTCGATCGATAACATGGATTCCTAAGGGAAAGTAAGGTATGTTTCCGAGTGAAGGATTAACTAGAAATTCATTGGTGGAAACTTCGAAGATACAGGACTTCCAGTGTTCCAATTCACACTCTCTGTATTCGAACACTGGGGGGGGGG
>MCJB01052246.1:8983-52671 GCA_002018475.1 Nicotiana obtusifolia | reverse complement strand
GGGGGGGGGGGGGGATGATGTGAGGATATGGCAACAATGACTGCCATGTCAGTTGGGAACGAAAATTCGGAAACAAAATGCACCATCAAGACCAGGGATTGCGCAGCCAGTTCTGTAGAAATAAGTATTACAAGATAGCCACAAGTAATGGTAATTTCTTTTCTGCATAGCAAGATGTTTAAGTTTTTTTGTAATAGAAGGAATAAAATGAAATCAGTTTTCTTTTATCTTGTTTCTTGTCTGAATGATAAGCTAACTTTGTCATTTGAAAGTTAAACAAGCACTTCAAATATTAGTGTCGTAATGAATAGGAGACATCCTCTTCAAGAGCACCATAAACATAAGAGCGCCCTCTCTTATAAAAATCGTCACGTTAAAGGGTTGGTTCCGGAAGAATCAATACCCGGAATCTAAAATGCCATCGGCGAAAAATACACCCGAAGCCGCATATGAAAAAGACGCAAAAAACAAACTTGCACAAATATTCATAGATACCCTCACGTTAAAGGGTTGGTTCCGGAAGAATTAATGCCCTGGATCTAAAATGCCATCGGGGAAAAATACACCCGAAGCCGCGTGAAAAAGTTGCAAAAAGTAAACTTGCGCAAACATTCATAGAAACCCTCACGTTAAAGGAAAACTTGTGCAAATATTCATAAAAACACTCACGTAAAAGGGATGATCCTCAGAACCAAAATGCTTCGAAGAAAAGGTATTCGAGACTACACATAATAAAGCGCGAATAGAACAACATACGCAGAATGCTTGAGCAAGTGCAAAAGTTAAAGACTTGCATGATATTCAAACGAAAGTAAGAATCAAACGATACTTGAGCAGAAAACATCTTTTTATTTACAAGAACGGGCCAAAACAATAAAAAACACAGAATGGATAAAGAAAGAAAAAGCTAAACTGCAGCACCTCCGGAACCAGGAGAAAGAGAAATTTTCGCATCCCCAGGAAAAGTAAGTGGTTCCACCGATGGCTCAACATTTTCCCCAGTTTGGTCTTCGGCATCATCTCCTTCCTATACCTTGTCAATTTCCAAAAACTTGGAATCAGAGAACCTGGAGCATCAGACTGCGCCAGGAGTCCATTGTTTGCATCCAACTCAAGCTCTCGGGTCTTAGCAATTTCGGCATCAACGTCAATGATTCCAACTTTGTCCTCTTCCAAGGTCTTTCTCCTCATGCTATACATAGAATAAGTTTTTTCAACAACGAGAGAAGCTGCTCGACATTTAAGTTCTTTTTTGAGTTGAGTAACCTCGGTGGAAAGGTTTTCCTGGGCGGACCTAGCAGATTTGAGGCTGACGTCGAGCTTAGGGACAGTTGAACTAAAGAGCCTATTATGCTCGATATTTTTCTGTACTTCTCTTCTAGCTAGACATGTTCCCCCCTCCCCCGCACAGTAGCAAGCTCTTCACTTTTGGAGTTCAAGGCTGCTTCCAAGCTAATCACTCTTTCAGCGGAGGCAGCCTCATGATCGGTTGCAGCAAAAATGGTGTTCTGGACTTCATCCCATTTAGTCTTGGCTTCATCAAATCTAATTACCACTTCTTACTCGCTTTGCTGCAAACGAGCCTCCAAAATAACAGCCTCAGTAGCTTTGGTTTCCAGTTCCGAGAGGCGAAAAATAGTTTGTTCCCGTTCCGCCAAAAGTAAATTCTTCCTTCTCATGAATCAACCTTTGAAGGCCCTTCGAAGCAAGAAAGTTGGCCTACAAAACAAGAAGAGGTAAAACTTAGAATACACTCGTTCAAAAGTAGAAGAAATAATAGAGGAAGAAAAGAACGTACCGCTACGACGTTATGCATAGCATTGTTCAACAAGCACTCTTCCGAGAGTGCATGAATCTTTTCCCAGTGTTTTTCTGAAACTAAGGGCTTCAGATAGTTAGCAAGCTCCATCGGCCAGGATAGCAAGTTGCATCCGGTAGAGACTGAAAGAGTAACGTTCTTCCTCCTTTGTGTATCTTCAGAAGGGGCACCATAATTTTGCCCCAAATTCCCATGAACTAGGGACTGTGGAAAAGGAACACCTTCTTCTTGGTCAGATGCGACCGATGGAGCACTACATCATTGACGACCACCTTCTCACCTACTTCTACCTTCTGATGTAGCAGTTGCTGGTATTGGTGAAGGTGGAGATGAAGCTAATGGAGTTGAAGAATGAGAAGCAGCTGCATCGAATGCAGTGCCGGCTGGTGGATGTTGGCCAACCAAAGACGGCAAGGACTCGGTACTCAGCCCCGCAGCATCGGTTACGACAATTAGGCCTGAAAATGGGAGTTGGCATATTCTACCAAATCAGATTCTCCCCAAAGTGCCAAGACATCGTCTTCAGTTAGTGTAACTATCTCAACAAGTCGAGCATCCTATTGGGATGATAAGGATCGTCGTCTTCTTTGTAAAGAAGCTCCATCATCAATAACTTCTTCATCATCATCAATCATCACGGTGTCTATGACCGGCCTGGAAAGAGGACCAATCTTCATCGCCACCAGAGATGACTCGGGGGCATCAGTCTTTGCCCTCTTATTCTTTTCCTTGGCCGCGGAGGAACGTCTTCTCTTTGGTTGCTTATCCTCTGGCCGCAGACTCAATAAAGAAGTGTTTGCACCCGAAACAGGCCCGATGATACCTGTTCGAGTAAGTGCTTCCTGAAGTAACCTCGCTAAATCAGCAGGATCATCCAAAACGTCCTCCTCGGAGACAGCAACAGAGCCTACAGGTAGACCTAATTCTATGAACAAGTCAGAAGGGTTCAACTAAGTACGTTATATACAAAAAATAGAAGCAAGGTAAATTAAACTTACCATTATTTTTGGCTTTCCACTCGTATTTAAGGGCCAGTTCTTCCACAAACGAGTTTCGGGCGTTGTGACGTCCAAAATCTTCTGAACCCACCGGTCCAAACCTTCTACCACTGGTGGGATCCATCGAGTTGCTAAAACATGCGAAGGGTGAAGAGTTGATACAACCACAAAGGAATATCTAGTAAAAAGAAATACAAAACAAAGAACTTACGAGTGTGGTTCCAAGCGGCCGGAAAGGATGAAGCCGTTGTCGGAATGATGTCGTTGGTGGCAACTATAACGAACCGTTCCATCCACTCACGATCGTTGTCATCATCCATGCTAGACAACAAAGAATGGTGGCCACACTTGCAGAGGTTTATCATTCCCCCGTGGAAGATTTTGGGAGAATAGAGATTCATCATATGAGCTAAGGTTAGCTCTTCTCCAGTTTCTTGGCACAAGCGTCGAAGACAGGCCACCGTCCTCCACACTAAAGGACTTACCTGTGCCAAACACACTTGGTAGCGAAGGCAAAACTCCACAATCACGGAATCAAGCTCTCCATTGAAAGAAAACGCATCCAAAGTAAAGGGATACATGTAAAAGTATGTAAAACCTTCCTTGGGAAGGGTCACTCACTCCGATAGATCAGGAGCAATAATATCCAACTCATGACATCGACAGTCTTCCTCTACAGCAGGAATACTAGAAGGACAAATGGAAGAAGGGTACTTACTAACAGCCCATGTACGGGGGTTAGAAGTAGGGAATTTCTCTTCAAGGTCCTTTGTGGTACCGAGTTTTCTTGGGATGATGGAGCCCACCATTGGAGGAACAGAGTCCATAGTGTTGTTCTTGTTCTTTGTAGAACCAGCACGTTTAGAGGAAGAAGCCATTTTTTTGGCAAATTATAAGATTTTATTAATATTAAAAACAAACCGCAAAGAAAAAGTATAAGTAAGGGGGATAAAAGCTCGAGTATTGTCGCCTATATGCCTTGGCTATATAATTACTCCTCTACGCCTCACATTGCCTCTACAGCAGCCTCATGTAGAGGAGTCATGGTGTAGCTGCCGGCAAAGTCTCATGAGGGCATATAATCTAATAGCCGTTGGAGTGTATCCAAAGGCATAGGAGCTAAGCAAACACATACCGAGCTAAACATTACCTTACAAATCCTATTGAGGCAAATAAAAAGCCTCACATATTAGCAAGCATGTAGAAAGAAAGAACTTGTGAGAACCAAATATTGTATGACCATCATAGAGTTTATAATACACTCTATGATGATATTACATATGATAATGCTAATAAAATGACATATTAAAAAGTAATAAGACTTATAAAATTGCCCCTCCTTGTCAAATGTTGTGATTTCTTCAATTTGAAACACTTTATCTTCTTCCTCCCACCTTTTCAAAAAATATTCAAAATTCATGACTTATGTTTTGATCGGGGGGACTTTGTTGACGTGGTTGCAACATCATGTTTTTGCTTCGCAGCTCTCATTGGAAGCCGCCTAACGTTTACTTCCTCACTGTTCATGGCCATATTAGTAAGAGCTTGTGATGTAGTATTAAAGGTTATCAATGCATCTAAGAGCATTCTGTCTGTTGAAGTCACTGGACTCGTGATAACTGTCGTGTCTTTGGGAAGCTGCTGCCCAGTTTTTTTATTTGTCGCTGCCTCTGAGATCACTGGACAGCTTATGCACAGTTGCTGCTATTGGACTGTCTGTACATCCAGTGAGAGAACTAGACTGTCTGTTTTCTTGTTCTGATGCTGTCTACATTTTCTGGTTGTCACTGATTTCGAGAGCACTGGGCTGCTTATGTTATGTTGTTGCTGCTGTTGTCCATCCATTCGACTGCTTGTTCGAGTCTCCTGTTGCTGTAATGCGTCTAATAGCATTCTGTCTTCTGGAGATATCACTGTGCTGCTTATACTAAATTGTTGCTGAAGCTGCTGCTGTCCGACTACCTTAGTCACTGGACTCGTGTTAACTGGCATGTCTTTCCGAAGTTGCTGCTGCAGCTGCCCAGTTTTTGTGTATGTCACTGCATTAGAGATCACTGGATTGCTCATGCAAGGTTGCTGCTCTTTGACTGTCTGTGCATCCAGAGTGAGCACTTGACTGTCTGTGTGCTGGTTCTGATGCTGCCCGGATTTTGTGATTGTCACTGCTTTCGAGAGCACTGGGCTGCCTGTGCTTAGTTGCTGTGGACTACTTGTTCGAGCCTGTTGCAGCTGCCCAGCTTCTGAAGGTGCCTGCTGCTGCTGCCCAGCTGGTGCTACTATAGACAAAGCCTCCAAAAGCAAACTGTCTTTGTGCGTACTATCTGGATGATGCTTAGCAGTTGTTGGTGCACCTGCTGAAGGGTCTGTGTGATGCCGCAGCTGCTGTCCAGTCTTTGTGTGAGCTGCTGTATTTTGTTTTGTCGATACAGTTGCTGCATTTCGGGGAATGAAGGCAGGAGCATTCAAGTTAAGCTTGCTATTTGGAAAAGTTGGCGAAGCTACTGTTGGCATGCATCACCACTAGTCTCAAAGACAACATAATCGGTCGAATCCCCGTCGTCGTCTTCCCCCCAGTCCTCATCTTCGTCGTCAACTTGATCACACAAATCAAGCTAACCAGACTCTCCATGTTCACCAATAGAATGCTCCGACTGTGAAGGTATTTCAAAGACGGTGGTGTTCAACGTGACTAATGGTTGTCCCACTATATTGGTATGCACCGTCATTGCATTTTGGGCATCCTTTATGATCTTTTCAACCTGGGGACTCGAAAAATGCAATGTGGGCACGTTGGTACTGTTGCCCGTCAATTCCTCCTCCAAATTTGTCTTTGAGGCATTTCATTGAACATCCAATTTCATTCCCAAAATATGACTGCCCATACCTTCGTTTGCAATACTGGAACATGGAACAATTTCTTTGGACATCATATTTTCATTTTGTGTTGTTAAAACTGGTTGTCGGTTGTCCATCATTATTGAGTTCCAGAGCATTGAACATATTTGAGTTGGCTATATCGCTGAAGACCTTTGGTCGAACATCTGGGCTCTGCTGTCTTTGCGCAACAACAGTCTTTGTAGTTGATTTTCTAGGTGTTACGACAGTCTAAACTTCCTTCTTTTTGATTGTATATTGTCCCTTATCAATATTAAATTTAGAACCATTTTTATGTTCCCCAGATATGGCCTCCTGACCAATCTTTTTAGTCCCAGAAATCTGGGCTTCCTCATCCAAAACAGGGACTGTACTGGCGTTTTTTTGTACAACAGCGGTAGATGTGTGCATCCTTGCAAAAACAGTCGAGGCAGGAATACTATGCTCAACTGGTCTCCTATGTTGTTCTGTTACTGTTATTCCAGTAGCATCGACTGCAGCAGCAACAACATTTTGCACGACAGCTTGAGCAGCTCGTTGGCATTATGATCAACTGAAACACCTGCTGCGATCATAGTATCTCTATCGATACCAGATCCGTCCACTGATTGATTAGCGTTCTCATTAACATATTGCTGACCAGTGTTTTTACCTCGTGCTGCTTCCTCAATCAGTTGTTGCCCTGCTCTTTTTGCATTCAGAAAATACCTAGCATCGCCTTGTAACTTTTCAATATGTTGCTCATTTTCCGCGATTGGCTGGTTAACATGTTTGGCTGCTGCTACTGTTTTTCCTTTTAACACTCGACAACGACTTTCTTCATGGCCCTGATGCTTACAGTGGCAGCAGTATGCAGGTAAGTTATCATACACAATTGTTTGTAATTCCTTCGCGACCTTTCCAGTTGTGGCATCTACATATTGAAGCCTCACCTTTTCTGGCGGTTTGTCCAGTAAATTAACAATTACCTTAACTCTTGCTGTGCTAGGACGCGACTTAATTTGTGTGGCTTTGTCAATTGCGATTGGCCTACCAACTGCAGAAGCGATGGACATTAATGGCTTGCTCGCAAACAGGTCGCGTAACAGATTTGGAAGTGAAATCCAAACTACCGCCTTTGGAGTTTCCTCCTTAGGATTGTATCCAACACTCCATGGAAAAATCCAATATTGGTGCTTCTTTCCATTGTGTTAAAAGTAATTTACAGCTCTTGCTAACGAACACACAAAATCTTCGTATTGATCACATCGAAACAGAATTTGTCGTGGAGCAAGTAAACCTATAACACAATTACCTTTTATACCAAGCACCTTCGGCAGCAAACTTCATAAAATCTGCAAATCTGGTGCGTCGAAAGAAAGCTTGACTACTACTGCCTGGTGCAAGCCTTCCTCCTTGGCAAATTATTCGCGTTCCTCCATAGAAAATTGCAGTAATTGAATTCCATGTAAAACAGCTGAAGGTTTCAGTTGAATTTTTGTGAGGTGCGACTGTTTGTTGGATTCTTGCGCGATCTGCATATGAGACTATGTTACTAGGATTCGAAGATGATTTGTTAGGGGTTTTAATTGGCTCTCCCACAGCCAAAGGCTGGGGAGAGCTAGCAGCAGCCGTGGCTGCTCAAGAATTCATCGACGCAACTCAAGGATTCTCTGCGATGAAGCAGAAACTGCTCAAGTTTGCATCACAAAATCAAAGAATCACATAAACTCAAAAACAGAGCTGAAGCGAGACTGAAATTGCGCAAAAGAGAAGCTGGCTTCAGTATTTGGGTTCGCCGACCAGAGCTATCAGTGGAGCTCCAAACGAGAGATGCAAATCTGTTCGACGCTACTGTTCATCGCAGATCGCCTCTTTTGCCAGAGCTTCTCTTGCTAGTATGGCTCCCCTAAGATCGAAGAAGCCATTGAAAAAGAAGATGAAAAAGATTTTGTGTTTGAAGAGAACTAGAGAAAGAATGGAAAGCAAAGATGCAAATCAAGTGTTCGAGAAATTATGAAACGCAAAGGAAAAGAATGTGGCATATAAGTAAATTTTGGTAGCTAAATTCATGGCCATGATTACCTCGATAATCAACAAAAGTTGTGCTGAATCATGGGATGACGCGTGTTCGGGATATTAAATACGGAGATACGTGCGTCTAATCAACTGTGAAGGACTTTCAGAGGAAGTTATAGTAATTCCCACCAAAAAGGTATTTCTACCAACTTCCCGGTAACACAAATTTATGTCACCGCAAAATAGGGGGACTATCTGTATAGGTTGTAATATAATATGACACGTGGTCGCCTAAAGGGAAGACACGTGGAACCCAAGACAGGGATGGCCGAAGACCAAACGCAGGCATTCCGCTTGTCACCGGAAACGATAACGTTCATAAAGATGTATTAAATGCTCTGCGCCCGGTAACATTTAATAGGGAATATTCTGCAGCATTAAGGGCGACGGTCCGTTACAAAGAAATTTGACACTTATGTTCACCATTACGTATTCATCAATGACCCTCATAATTGACAATAAAGGAGGACATGATCCTAGGACTTCCTTCTCTAGATATAGCTATAAATAGTGAGCTCAGTTATCACTATAATGGACGCAAAATATCTGGCTAAACTTACACTATAGTGTATACAAAGCTTTACACAATTTTACTTTCTTGCTTTTTGATCTCATCATCGCTGTGCCTGGAAACATTGTCCCGGAATTGTTATCTCTGCTGTTTTTATCTATATTTCATGGCTAAGTATTATACATTTCTTCAATTATTGTATTATTTCAGGATCAAATTAATTCACTTGTCTAGAAACCTTGTATAAATTTAACTGTATTATTTTACGGGTAAACCTGGGTTAATGTGATATTTAAAGGGAAAATACAAAAAAATGGCTCCTTAAATGTTTATTCATTGACAATGAACTGAGTTTATAAACCAATCCGTGAACTCGAAATTTGAAAAGACTACTTTAATGCTACCAAAGGTCTAGCTAGGTTAAGGTAGTCTTAAGTAAAAATGCAGGTAAAGTCTATACAATTATACAAAGATGAGATAAAGCAGAATTTAATTCTATTTATACTTTTTGTTTTATCGTTAACTTTGAGGTTTGACCCTTTTTCCTTTCACATTACCATTCAAGATTTCAACCAGTTTCTACTATGAGTTCAAACTCCCATTGGCTTGATCATAACTGTATTTTTCTTAATAAACCAAAAAAAAAAAAAAAGATGCCTTATTATATATGGCCTCAAAATTTCTTTAATTAGACATATGAAAATAGCACTTATAATTTAATGCTACCAAACCTCTAGCAAGATTGAGGCAATTTTGATTAAATGCAGGTAAAAACAAGACAAAGAGGAGATAAACAAGAATTTAATACCACAAGACCATTGTTCCACCATATAAGCCACTGTTTTATTCATAATTTTTCACCATTGAAGTATCATTATCACAACTAAGTGATTTACGAAAATGGCCACTTCACATTCACATCTTTCTCTTCTAGTCCTTGCTCTTGTCTTGATGCTTTCCACTCCAACTCTCTCCCTAAGAAGAGACTTCTTTAAAATCTCAAGAATTTCACCTTCTTTTGATGATCTTCCAGTTTCCACACCTTCTCCTGAAGAAGCTCCTGCTCCAGATATTTCTTCTACAACCACAAATGCTCCTCTTATATCACCAGCTTCTTCAGCAGATATTTCACCTTCTTCTTCAGACGTCGTCTCTAGTAATACTCCAGCTGTTTCTCCATCTCCAGAAGAAGCCTCGGTTAGTTCACCTCCACCTTCAGAAGAAACACCAGTTGTCTCACCATCTGCGCCACCAGATCCTGAGCATGGTCATGACCATCATCATCATCATCGCCATCATCATCATCGCCATCACCATCATCATTCGCACCATCATGGTCATATCGGCCATCATCATCATGATCAACGTCACCATGAACATGATCAACCTTCTCATGAACCAGCACAGGCTGCACCAGCTCCTTCTCCTGAAGATTCAGCTCAAGCTCCTGAATCCATGAACTTGGACTATATCATTAATAATTAGTTACTACCTTCTAAGGTTTATGAAATCAATCAAAATCATAAATGAAAACGTAAAATACTTTAATTTGCTATACCTTTTTAATGTTAACATGCATGCATGCAGCAAGTATATTTTCAGTTTAGCTGGAATTTGTTTTGGCCCTGTTTTGATTAAGTCATACAAACGTTACAGATATGCCTAGTTTCTCCCTGCATTTCTTCCTTTTGACTTTGTACTCTACTTCTTTTCACAAAGAATATAGAGTCTCAAATTACCAGTAATTAAGCTGACTAATATTTCTTGATTTACATTGTTTGATGGTATCAAAAGAAGAATTAACTCAAATAGTCGCCCACCTAATTGATTAAACTAAAAATTCGCTGCGAATGCATAATATAAGTATAATTGTAGTGTATAATATATGTATACCGATTAGAAAAAATAAACAGTGAGTCCAGCCAGCTGTTTGTGTTAAAATCCCTGGTCAAAATCCGGCCTGGACTGGGCCCAATATATGCAATTACAGGTCCAGTCCAAAGGAACCTAGGACCAGCCCATGTGATGTCCTTTGCATAAGACCTTTGATCCAAGACCAGGCCTATCCTATTGTCTACTAGTGGATTCTAGCATCCGCAATTGTGATATTGAATAAATTAAATTTTGAAAAATAGTGTTATCTAGAATTTAAAGTGTTCTTGTAATCTACTTTTATTTAACCCATATTAGAACTCAAATTAAATAAAATAACTGACATTTGTAGTAAATGTTCTGCTGAAATTTTTCCAAATAGGGCATTCAATAATATATCACACAAATTAATAGAGAAATAATTTCATTTATAACAAATTTATTATTATGGTTTAATTTTACATGATTTCTAAGAGAGAAATTCAAATGGCACAATAAGAAATTGTTTTAACACAGTCTCTAATAGTAACTTAATTTTAGCCGTTTAACAATTGGAGGACGTGAATCTTGTCTAATTTCTTAAACTAGGTAGATAATGTATTAATTCTAAAAACTTAGAATGAGTGTAACGTAATTAGCTAAGATTATTTGTTATTTTAATTTAGCATTTATTTACGTCTTGTAATTCAGTATCCCTCTTCGATCTTGTGACTTAATTAATGTCAAAAAGAAAAGAAAATTGAATTAAGTTGACATTCTTAATCAACATTTGATCCTTAATCCTTAGCTTCATTCATTTACAAAAACAACTACTGGAATTTATCTTGTTAATAATAAAATTAATTAGCATATATCGATTTCAAAAAGAAAAAATTAGTCAAATATCCCTCCAGCGGGTCAAATGATTTTATGGGTCTTTACAAATTTAGTTTTTGGTTTTATAACCTTTTTTTTTTTTTTTAATTTATGAGAAATTTACTTTTACACATAAGAGATTTATCTTTTACAGATAAGAGATCTAAAAATGACATTTCCTTAATTTCAACATTGTAAATGACCATCAAGGCTCATTCCCTCTATAAGTAGGGATATGCATAATTTGGTTAATACCGAATTACCATACCGAAACCGAAAATTTTGATATTTGGTATTCGATATTTTGGTATTTAGTTTAAATTTTTTTAAAAATTAGTATTTGGTATGGTTTTCGATATATAATAATAAAACACCGAAATATATACTAAGTTACACAAGAACATAAATATTAAAGTTCTTAATTTTACTTTCTTTTATTTTTATAGTTATCTTTAAATTTTACTACCTTTTTTTTTCCCACTATACTTGCTTTGCCTCGTTTTTTGGTTGCCTACTTACGTTTCAACCTTTCTGCCATCTAGGTTTAGCATTTTTTATTTTTATCTCTATTTTTCACTATATTATAATATTATTATTTTCGTATTTGTGAATATCTTACTTAGGAATATTACATTATGCATTAGTTACCGTATCGAATAAACCGAAACCGAAAGAAAATAAATCGAATCATACAAAATTTAATTAGGCATGATATGTGTATAACATTTTAAAAAATTGAATACCGAAAATATCAAACCAAAATGTTAAAATACTGTACCGTACCGACCGATGAACACCTCTAGCTATAGGTGGATTGCCAGATATAGTGGCGAGTAATTCTCTCCTTTTTTTATTTCTCCTCTTATCATTAAATTTTTCGAAGAAGATATAATCAGTAGTGGAGTCAGAAATTTCACAAAAGAGCATTAAAATATAATAAAAGTTAACACACGAAAAAGCTAAAATGATTCAACATATAATATATATACACAAAATACAATTTATTAATTAATTACACAATATATTTTGCCGGCAAAAGGATGTTAATTTATACCCGTTAGCCTAAGATGGCTCCGCTATGAAATATGATGTAGCCACAAATCCAACAATGTACCACAAATCCAATGGTCCAGCAGGGGCAAATATTTAAATACATGAGCTAAGTGGATACTCATTTGCACCACTTCCTATGGCCTTATCCTCACTACTATCCCCTCCAACTCATGTTTCTTCAACCTCCACACATTCTATTCCCAAGCTTTACCACTTCTCTCATTCCACCTCTTTTTCTTTCCAAAATACTCCTAGTTTTACCTCCTTTCCAACCATTACTTGTCCTCAAAATCAAACATGGCGGACCAATGTTTCTTTCTTCTCTGATTTCTTTAACAAGACCAAAGACGCTACACCCATTAAACAAGAGCTTCTTGAGGCCATTGCACCTCTTGATCGTGGCGCTGACGCCACTCCTGAAGACCAGCAAATAATTGATCAGGTTTGCTTAATTAGTACTCCCTTAGTTTCAATTTATGTGACATATTTTGGTCCTCGAGATTCAAACTATGTGAAAATTTGACCAACATTTTGATATGTATTTTATCGCATTGACATCAGAAGAATTATAACTTATAATAATTTTCGTTTAGTTTTTGAATATTTAGAATTTAATTTTAAATACTGAACTGAGCTAATTTAAATTAGCTTTAAAAATTAGTTAACTTGAAGCTTGATAAGGTACACGTGTCCTATAAGTTACTATACTGTAACCAAAAAAAATGTTCCACTCACTTAGCTTGTTATTACAAAGATAAATATTCTATGCCATGACTGATTGTAGTTACCATGTTTTCTTGATATATGTTTAAGATTTGCTCAATGTCTATAAGTGAAACAATTTTTTTAGTCAATCTCAATTTTTTTTTTTTTTTTTTTTTTTGTATATTTAGTAATAATTTTACTTTAAATTTTCTATTTTGTCTTTATGATATACTCCAACTTTTAAACACAAAAATTATTATGATTTGTTTCAGACTGTAAGTTTCAAAAGCGTTTTTTTATTTTTTTGTTTATTTTGCGCAGTTAAACACCTTTACATTAATTGGGACGGAGGGAGGACATTAGAGTTATATTAGCAAGAATTCCCTGCAAAGATGATCCTGTGAAATTGTGCACATAATGATGTGTCTGTTTATAGTCTGTCAATTTTTGCATTAACAATATTATACGATTAGATTGCTCGCAAACTTGAAGCTTGCAACCCAACAAAGGAGCCTCTCAAGTCAAATCTTCTAAATGGAAAATGGGAACTTATATACACAACATCCAAGTCCATTTTACAAACTCAAAGACCCAAGATTTTGAGATCTAGAGTAAACTACCAAGCGATAAATGGAGATACACTTCGAGCCCAGAATATGGAAGGTTTACCATTCTTCAACCAGGTTACTGCAGATTTGACCCCATTGAATTCAAGAAAAGTGGCAGTGAAGTTTGATTATTTCAAAATTGGTGGGGTTATACCTGTTAAAGCTCCAGGTAGAGCTCGAGGCGAGCTTGAAATTACTTACTTGGATGAAGAATTGAGAGTATCAAGAGGTGATCTTGGCAACTTATTCATTTTGAAAATGGTGGACCCTTCTTACAGGGTTCCTACTTGAGATTCTACTGTCAACTAAAATACTTCAATTTATATGAACCTAGTTGAATGAGCACGAAATTTAAGAAATAAAAATTTATAATATTTGTGGCCCTAAGCAAGCTGTAACATTTGTGTGGCTATAATTCTTTTGAAACTGGTGGTATTACGCATATCAGACTATTTGTGTGATTATAAAAGCTTCTTATTGGGGCAAAATTGAATATCTAAGTTAAATCGATTCCAAATTAAAAAAAAAAGATCATTCTTTTTTAAACCGACCAAAAAAAAAAATTCACATAAACTGAAATTGTCATGACCCTAACCCCGAACCCGGTCGTGATGACGCCTCTCGTGAAGACAAGGCTAACCAATTTAACCAAAATCTCATTTTAAGCAGTTAATTAACATGAAAACAATATAAGCATGATTTAATAGCAATAATTTGCGGAAATATAGCTAACCATAATAAAAACCATCCCGACACAGCCCAAACCGGGGTGTCACAAGTCATGAGCAACTATGGATCCTGATACAAGTCTACTAAACACAATATCTGGCACTAGGGGTGTACAAACTCCGGGAGGGGCCCCTTATGGCCCAAGCGCAATATCAAGCCACCTCGTGGCGTCAAATCTAGGCCCTCGGCCTCATAACACTCAAGCCACCTCGTGGCGTATATAAAGTATCTCAGGCACTCGGCCTCATATCAGTCACAAGCCACCTCGTGGAATATAAAGTATCTCAGGCCCTTGGCCTTATATCCGTCACAATATCCTCACATCTGGTCCTCGGCCACACTCTGTCAGAAAATCATCACAAGCCCCTCGGGCATAGTAAAATAGTAGTTCTCAGCCGAAAAACATCATTAAAATATTATTTAAGTCTCAAAACTAAGTAAAAGTGGCTGAGTTGTAAAACAGTGGAAAACAACATGACTGAGTTCAAGTAATAAGTCAAAATAGTGAGGAAGCAGTGATAAGAATCCCCGAAGGATTCAAATAATTGACATGAAGCCCAAATATAGTAATCAGCCCAAATCATGATGGTAACAAATAAGTTTCAGTCAAATACGCGGTAAAAATCATCAATCGGGACGGACCAAGTCACAATCCCTAGTAGTAAACGACCCCAAGCTCATCATCGAGCGCGTGTCTCACCTCAATATAGCACTACGATGTACAATCCGGGGGTTTCAAATCCTCAGAACATCATTTACAATCACTACTCACCTCGAACCGGCTAAATCCCTAGCCGGCGACGCCCTTGCCCCTCGAATTGGCCTCCACGCGCGTCGAATCTATCCAAAATCAGAACGAATACGTCACAATATGCTGAGGGGACAAAGCCCACGCGAAAACAATAGAAAAATACAAAATTCTGAAACTAGCAAAAACCCGAGCCCCGGGCCCACTTCTCGAAGCTCAGAAATTTTCACATCAACGGGTTCCTTATCTCCCAACGAGTTCATACATATCAAAAGTTCTCAAATCCGACCCCAAATGGTCCTCCAAATACCCAATTAGAATTTATAAATCCCAAGCCATATTTCTTCCATTTTTAGCAATACTTCAATGATTTTCTAGGTGGATTTCACAATATAAACGAGTTTTAGGTCCGAAATTCTTACCTCCAATCGATTCTCCTTGAATCCCTCGTTAATTTCCTTGAAGAACCTCCAAAATTGAGCAACTATGAGTGAAAATATACCCAAAATCGCGGACAAGAAGACTTAAAAACATTCTGTCCAGGCTTCATCGAGTTGTACCTTGCGCTGTGCAGGTTGTATATCCTCTTACCATTTTTCCATGCGGTACACCTTCTGTTAAAACGCTCATAACCCCTTGTGAAAATATCCAAATGATCAACGATTTGAAGATTTAGAAACTAGACTCGACGATCTTTCATTTGATAGGTTGTACACTATATAACTCTTTATATATTCCGAGATATGAGCTTCTAAAGTGCATCAGAAAATTCTGTCGAAATTGCTCAACCAGCCAACTTCGATCAATCATAACTTTCTCATAGATATCCAAATCATGAACAGTTTAAATTTCTGGAAACTAGAATACAAGAGCTACAACTTTTATGTTTTACAATTTTTCTGATTCCTTATAGATTACAAGATATGAGCTTCCAAACTGAACTACTAGTACCAGAAATTTTCTGGTGCACAGCTGAAGCTAAAAAAAATATCTGCAATTTTTCCAAAGATGAAATAATCCATTTAACAACCCAATACTCACCCGAGGCCACTGGGACCTTAACGAAATATGCCAACATATCCCATAACATCATTCAAAGTTGTTCCAACCTTCGGAACGCTCAAAACAACATAACAACACCAAATTCGCGTCGGATACAAGCCTAAGAATTTTAAAATCTTCTAAATTACTCTTTTGATAAAAAAAACCCAACCAAACCACGTCCGAATGACATGAAATTTTGCACACACATCCCAAATGACATAACGAAGCTACATCAACTCTCGGAATTCCATTCCGACCCTCGGATCAAAATCTCGCCTAACAACTGGAAATCGCCAAAATACTAACTCCACCAATTCAAGCCTAATCCTACACCGGACCTCCAAAACTAATTCCGATCACATTCCTAAGTCAGAAATCACCTCCCGAAGTTAACCGAACCATCGGAACTCACATCCGAGCCCTCTAACTCATAAGTCAACATCCGGTTGACTTTTCCAACTTAAACCTTCTTAAAAGAGACTAAGTGTCTCATTTCTTACCAAATCCACTCCGAACGCAAACTACTCAACTCGATCACATAAAATACGGATAACGAAGCATAAATGGGAGAAACGGAGCGGTAACCCATGAGACGACTGGCCGGGTCGTCACATCCTCCCCAACTTAAACAAATGTTCGTCCTCAAACGAGTCAAGAAACATACCTGAAGCCTCAAATAGGTGAGGATATCTGCTTCGCATCTCCCGCTCGGTCTCCCAGGTAGCCTCCTCCATGGGCCGACCTCTCCACTACACTTTCACTGAAGCTATATCCTTTGACCTCAAGTTTCGAACCTGACGACCCAAAATAGCCACTGGCTCCACATCATAGGTCAAATCATCATCCAATTGAACCGTGCTGAAGTCCAAAACATGAGACGGATCCCCAATATACTTCCGGAGCATAGAAACATGAAATACCGGGTGCAAACTCGAAAAGCTGGGTGGCAAAACAAGCTCATAAGCCTCCTCCCCAATCCTCCGAAGCACCTCAAACGGCCCAATGGACCTTCCAACCATGTACAGAGACGTCTGTATTTATCCTCGAGAGGCTGCAGAACCTTTTAGGAAAAACTTCATATTCTTGAAATTCTTGTCGTGCGAACTTGTTGATCCGAGAACTAAACTTCTATTATCCTATTCTCTCACGAGATGGTGAGGACGCAAGCTACCGGACGAGGTGGACGACCCCTGGTGCCACCCACTGAGGCTACCAGAGGCCGTGGACGCGGTCGTGGTCGTGGCAGAGGCAGAGCAGTGAGGGCAACACCTGTTGATCCACCAGCTGCCCCGGCTCACGATCAGGCTCCAGTAGCACCAGTTCAGGCACCAACTGTGGCCATCGTGATTCCGGGTCTTCAGGAGGCCTTAGCTCAGATCTTATCCGTTTGCACTGGCCTAGATCAGGCAGTTTCAGCCACCACAGCAGCAGCTACTTCACAGGCAATCAGACCCCCACTGCTCGCACATCTGAGCAGGTAGTGTAGGGACTTCAGACGCTGGTGGCACCTCCAGCCCAGCTGGTTGCACCAGCCCAGGAGTTCATGGTACTGGTTATGCCGGATGATGAGCAGCATCGTCTTGAGAGGTTTGGTAGACTCCAGCCTCCGTCATTCAGTGGTGCTGAGGGCGAGGATGCCCAGGGTTTTCTTGATAAGTGTCAGCGGATGCTCCGTACAGCAGGGATTCTTGAGTCTAGTGGTGTGGCATTTACCACCTTTCAGTTTTCTGGAGCTGCCTTCACTTGGTGGGAGGCGTATGAGAGGGGTAAGCCGGTTGGTGCAGCGCCCCTTACTTAGCAGCAGTTCTCCGCTCTTTTCTTGGAGAAGTATGTGCCGCAGTCCCGTAGAGAGGAGCTGCGTATACAGTTCGAGTGGTTGCGATAGGGGGATATGACTGTGCCATATTATGAGTCGAGGTTTTCTAAGTTGGCTCGTCATGCCGTCTTGATGGTTCCGACAGATCGTGAGAGGATCAGGAGATTTGTTGATGGCCTTAACTATCACCTCCGTAAATGACCAGAGAGAGAGAGTGTTGGGTGCTACATTCGAGGAGGTGGTTGGTATCGCTCGCGAGATTGAGACGGTTTGTCTTCAGGAGCGAGAGGAGAGGGAGGCCAAGAGGCCTCGAGGATCGGGCAGTTATAGTGGTACTCCTTCGAGGGGCCAGTTTCAGCATGGTAGAGGTCGTTCTTTCAGGCTTGCTCAGTTAGCCCGTCTAGAATATCGCGGGGCATCTTCAGGTCGTGGTTATCATGGGGCGCAGCAGGGCCGGTCATCACTCAGCGCTCTTCCAGCTTAGAATTCAGCTCATGCTCCGTCAGCCCAGGGTTCTTCTATGCCTAGTGCATCTGCTAGACACTTCGGTGCGAGGGGTTCCCTTCAGTCCTCTTCTCCAGCACCAGGGAGCTGTTATGAGTGTGGCGAGATGGGCCACATGTGAAGGAAGTGTCTTTATCGTGGTGCTAGTTCATCTCAGCAGAGGGGTCAGCCCTCGACTTCTGCTCCTGTTANCCAACTTAAACAAATGTTCGTCCTCAAACGAGTCAAGAAACATACCTGAAGCCTCAAATAGGTGAGGATATCTGCTTCGCATCTCCCGCTCGGTCTCCCAGGTAGCCTCCTCCATGGGCCGACCTCTCCACTACACTTTCACTGAAGCTATATCCTTTGACCTCAAGTTTCGAACCTGACGACCCAAAATAGCCACTGGCTCCACATCATAGGTCAAATCATCATCCAATTGAACCGTGCTGAAGTCCAAAACATGAGACGGATCCCCAATATACTTCCGGAGCATAGAAACATGAAATACCGGGTGCAAACTCGAAAAGCTGGGTGGCAAAACAAGCTCATAAGCCTCCTCCCCAATCCTCCGAAGCACCTCAAACGGCCCAATGGACCTTCCAACCATGTACAGAGACGTCTGTATTTATCCTCGAGAGGCTGCAGAACCTTTTAGGAAAAACTTCATATTCTTGAAATTCTTGTCGTGCGAACTTGTTGATCCGAGCACTAAACTTCTATTATCCTATTCTCTCACGAGATGGTGAGGACGCGAGCTACCGGATAAGGTGGACGACCACCAGTGCCACCCACTGAGGCCACCAGAGGCCGTGGACGCGGTCGTGGTCGTGGCAGAGGCAGAGCAGCGAGGGCAACACCTGTTGATCCACCAGCTGCCCCAGCTCAGGATCAAGCTCCAGCAGCACCAATTCAGGCACCAGCTGTGCTCATTGTGATTCCGGGTCTTCAGGAGGCCTTGGCTCAAATCTTATCCGTTTGCACTGGCCTGGCTCAGGCAGTTTTAGCCACCACAGCAGCAGCTACTTCATAGGCCGGGGGAGGCAATCAGACCCCCGCTGCTCGCACACCTGAGCAGGTAGTGCAGGGACTTCAGATGCCGGGGGCACCTCCAGCTCAGCCGGTTGCACCAGCCCAGGAGTTCATGGTATTAGTTATGCCGGATGATGAGCAGCGTCGTCTTGAGAGGTTTGGTAGACTCCAGTCTCCGTCATTCAGTGGTGCTGAGGGCGAGGATGCCCAGGGTTTTCTTGATAAGTGTCAGTGGATGCTCCGTACAGCAGGGATTCTTGAGTCTAGTGGTGTGGCATTTACCACCTTTCAGTTTTCTGGAGCTACTTTCACTTGGTGGGAGGCGTATGAGAGGCGTAGGCCGGTTGGTGCAGCGCCCCTTACTTGGCAGCAGTTCTCCGCTCTTTTCTTGGAGAAGTATGTGCCGAAGTCCCGCAGAGAGGAGCTTCTTAGACAGTTCGAGTGGTTGCGACAAGGGGAAATGACTGTGTCATAGTGTGAGTCGATGTTTTCTGAGTTGGTTCGTCATGCTGTCTGGATGGTTCCGACAGATCGTGAGAGGATCAGGAGATTTGTTGATGGCCTTAACTATCATCTCCGTATTCTTATGACCAGAGAGAGAGTGTTGGGTGCTACGTTCGAGGAGGTGGTTGATAGCTCTTGCGAGATTGAGATGGTTCGTCGTCAGGAGCGAGAGGAGAGGGAGGCCAAGAGGCCTCGAGGATCGGACAGTTATAGTGGTACTCCTTCGAGGGGCCAGTTTTAGCATGGTAGAGGTCGTTCTTTCAGGCCTGCTCAGTCATCCCGTCCAGAGTATCGCGGGGCATCTTCAGGTTGTGGTTATCATGGGTCGCAGCAGGGCCAGTCATCACTCAGCGCCCTTCCAGCTTAGAGTTCAGCTCGTGCTCCGTCAGCGCAGGGTTCTTCTATGCCGAGTGCATCTGCTAGACACTCCGGTGCGAGGGGTTCCCTTCAGTCCTCTTCTCCAGCACCAGGGAGCTGTTATGAGTGTGGCGAGATGGGCCACATATGGAGGCAGTGTCCTCATCGTGGTGCTAGTTCGTCTCAGCAGAGAGGTTAACCCTCGACTTCCGCTCCAGTTACTTTACCACCCACCCAGCCAGCTAGGGGTAGAGGTCAGGCAGCCAGGGGTCGCCCCAGAGGGGGAGGTCGATCAGGCGGTGGCCAGGCTCGTTTCTATGCTATTCCAGGCAGGACAGATGCCATTGCTTCAGATGCTGTCATTACAGGTATTGTTTCAGTCTGCCACAAAGATGCCTCTATATTATTTGATCCCGGTCCACCTATTCTTATGTGTCCTCATATTTTGCTCATTATTTGGGTACGCCCCGGGAGTTTCTTGCTTTACCTGTTCATGTGTCTACCCCGGTGAGCGATACTATTGTTGTAGACCGTGTGTACCGGTCATGTGTGGTGACTATTGGGGTCTGAAGACACGAGTGGACCTATTGTTATTGAGCATGGTGGATTTTGATGTCATTTTGGGCATGGATTAGTTATCTCCGTGTCATGCTATTCTCGACTGTCATGCTAAGACAGTCACTTTGGCTATGCCGGGTGTACCGCGGATCGAGTGGCGTGGTGTGACTGATTATGTTCCTAGTAGAGTGATATCGTTCATGAAGGCCCAGTGTATGGTTGGTTGCCTTTCATATCTAGCGTTTATGAGGGATGTTGGAGTTGAGACTCCTATCATTGATTCTGTTCCAGTTGTGAGGGATTTTCCCGATGTATTTCCTGCAAACCTGTCGGGCATGCCACCGAACAGGGATATTGATTTTGGTATTGACCTGGTGCCGGGCACTCAGCCCATTTCTATTCCGCCGTATCATATGGCACCAACAGAGTTGAAAGAATTGAAGGAGCAGCTTCAGGAACTCCTAGATAAGGGGTTCATTTGGCCTAGTGTGTCACCTTGGGGTGCGTTGGTTCTGTTTGTGAAGAAGGAGGATGGCACAATGAGAATGTGCATCGATTATAGGCAATTGAACAAGGTAACAATTAAGAACAAGTATCATTTGCCTCACATTGATGATTTATTTGACCGGCTTCAAGGAGCGCGAGTGTTCTCCAAGATTGATCTCCATTCGGGTTATCACCAGTTGAAGATCAGGGATTCAGATATTCTTAAGACTGCTTTCAGGACTAGATATGGTCACTATGAGTTTCTTGTTATGTCTTTCGGGCTAACCAATGCCCCAGCAGCGTTCATGCATTTGATGAACAGTGCATTTCAGCCTTATCTAGATTCGTTCGTTATTGTATTCATTGATGATATTCTGGTGTACTCGCGTAGTCAGGAGGAGCACGTGGAGCATTTGCGAGTTGTATTGCAGAGATTGAGGGAGGAGAAGTTTTATGCAAAATTCATTAAGTGTGAGTTTTGGCTCGGTTCAGTGGCCTTCTTGGGGAACGTAGTGTCCAGCGAGGGTATTCAGGTTGATTCAAAGAAGATAGAGGCAGTTCAGAGTTGGCCTAAACCGTCCTCAGCCACAGAGATTCCTAGCTTTCTTGGGTTGGCAGGCTATTATCGCCGGTTTGTTCAGGGATTCTCATCCATTGCATCGCCCTTGACCAAATTGACTCAGAAGGGTGCTCTATTTGTATGGTCGGACGAGTGTGAGGAGAGCTTTCAGAAGCTCAAGACAGCCTTGACCACAGCTCTAGTATTTGTTTTGCCATCAGCTTCAGGTTCATATACCGTGTATTGGGATGCTTTGAGAGTTGGGATTGGTTGTGTATTGATGCAGGAGGGTAGAGTTATTGCTTATGCTTCTCGTCAATTGAAGCCCCATGAGAAGAACTACCCCGTTCATGATTTGGAGCTGGCTGCCATAGTTCATGCATTGAAGATTTGGAGGCACTACTTGTATGGCGTATCTTATGAGGTGTTTACTGATCATCGCAGCCTTCAGCATTTGTTCAAGCAAAAGGATCTTAATTTGAGGCAGCGGAGATGGTTGGAGTTGCTCAAGGATTATGATATCACTATATTGTACCATCCCGGAAAGGCCAATATGGTGGCCGATGCTTTGAGCCGAAAGGCAGTGAGTATGGGGCGTTTGGCATATATTCCAGTTGGGGAGAGACCCCTTGCAGTTGATGCTCAGGCCTTGGCCAATCGGTTTGTGAGATTAGATCTTTCGGAACCTAGTTGGGTGTTGGCTTGTGTGGTTTTTCGGTCTTCCTTATATGATCGCATCAGAGGGCGCCAATATGATGATCCGCATTTGCTTGTCCTTAGGGACAAAGTTCAGCATGATGATGCCAGAGATGTGACCATCAGCGATGATAGAGTGTTGAGGATGCATGGCCGGATTTGTGTGCACAATGTGGATGGGCTTCGAGAGTTGATTCTGGAGGAGGCCCATATCTCGTGGTATTCCATTCATCCGAGTGCCGCGAAGATGTATCAGGACTTGAGACAGCACTATTGATGGAGAAGAATGAAGAAAGATATTGTGGGATTTGTAGCTCGGTGTCTCAACTGTCAGCAGGTAAAATATGAGCATCAGAGACAGGGTGGCTTGCTTTAGCAGATGGTTATTCCCGAGTGGAAGTGGGAGTGGATCACTATGGACTTTGTTGTTGGACTTCCACGGACTTTGAAGAAGTTCGATGCCATTTGGGTAATTGTGGATCGGCTGACCAAGTCCGCACACTTCATTCTTGTGTGTACTACCTATTCTTCAGAGCGGTTGGCAAGGATTTATATCCAGGAGATTGTTCGGCTGCATGGTGTCCCAGTTTCTATCATTTCAGATAGAGGTACTCAGTTTCCTTTGCAGTTTTAGAGAGCCGTGCAGAGAGAGTTGGGTACTGAGGTGGAGTTGAGCACAACTTTTCATTCTCAGACGGACGGGCAGTCCGAGCGTACTATTCAGATATTGAAGGACATGTTGCGTGCATGTGTTATTGATTTCAGAGGTTCATCGGATGAGTTTCTACCGCTTGCAGAGTTTGCTTATAACAACAACTACCAGTCGAGTATTCAGATGGCTTCGTATGAGGCTTTGTATGGGACGCGGTGTAGATCTCCACTTGGTTGGTTCGAGCCCGCGAGGCTAGGCTATTGGGGACTGATTTGGTTCAGGATGCTCTAGAGAGGGTGAAAGTGATTCAGGAGAGGCTTCGTACAACGCAGTCGAGGCAAAAGAGTTATGCTAATAGGAAGGTTCGAGATGTATCCTACATGGTTGGTGAGAAGGTCTTGCTGAAGGTTTCGCCCGTGAAGGGTGTTATGAGATTCAGGAAGAAAGGGAAATTGAGTCCTCGGTTCATTGGTCCGTTTGAGGTGCTTCAGAGGATTGGGGAGGTGGCTTATGAGCTTGCTTTGCCACCCAGCTTTTCGAGTGTGCATCCGGTATTTCATGTTTCTATGCTCCGGAAGTATATTGGGGATCCGTCTCATGTTTTGGACTTCAGCACGGTTCAGTTGGATGATGATTTGACCTATGATGTGGAGCCAGTTGCTATTTTGGGTTGTCAGGTTCGGAACTTGAGGTCAAAGGATATAACTTCAGTGAAAGTGCAGTGGAGAGGTCGGCCCGTGAAGGAGGCTACCTGGGAAATGCGGAGCAGATATCCTCACCTATTTGAGGCTTCAGGTATGTTTCTTGACTCGTTTGAGGACGAACGTTTGTTTAAGTTGGGGAGGATGTGACGACCCGACCAGTCGTCTCATGAGTTACCGCCCCATTTCCCCCATTGCTGCTTCATTATGCTTCGTTATCCATATTTTATGTGATCGAGTTGAGTAGTTTGCGTTCGGAGTGGATTTGGTAAGAAATGAGACACTTAGTCTCTTTTAAAAAGGTTTAAGTTAGAAAAGTCAACCGGATGTTGACTTATGAGTTAGAGGGCTCGGATGTGAGTTCTGATGGTTCGGTTAGCTTCGGGAGGTGATTTATGAATTAGGATTGTGATCGGAATTGGTTTTGGAGGTCCGGTGTAGAATTAGGCTTGAATTGGTGGAGTTAGTATTTTGGCGATTTCCGGATGTTAGGCGAGATTTTGATCCAAGGGTTGGAATGGAATTCCAAGAGTTGCTGTAGCTTCGTTATGTCATTTGGGATGTGCGTGCAAAATTTTATGTCATTCGGACGTGGTTTGGTTGGGTTTTTGATCAAAAGAGTAGTTTAGAAGATTTTGAAATTCTTAGGCTTGAATCCGACGCGAATTTGGTGTTGTGATGTTGTTTTGAGCGTTCCGAAGGTTGAAACAAGTTTGAATGATGTTTTGGGATATGTTGGCATATTTGGTTGAGGTCCCAGTGGCCTCGGGTGAGTTTTGGGTGGTTAAACGGATTATTTCATCTTTGGAAAAATTGCAGATTTTTTTTTTTTAGCTTCAGCTGTGCACCAGAAAATTTCTGGTGCTAGTAGTTCAGTTTGGAAGCTCATATCTTGTAATCTATAAGGAATCAGTAAAATTTTAAAATATGAAAGTTGTAGCTCTTGTATTCTAGTTTCCAGAAAGTTAAATCATTCATGATTTGGATATTCTATGAGAAAGTTATGATTGATCGAAGTTGGCTGGTGGAGCAATTTCGATAGAATTTTCCGATGCACTTTAGTAGCTCATATCTCGGAATATATAAAGAGTTATATAGTGTACAACCTATCAAATGAAAGATCTTCGAATCTAGTTTCTAAATCTTCAAACCTTTAATCATTTGGATATTTTCACAAGGGGTTATAAGCAGTTTAACAGAAGGTGTACCGCAAGGGAAAATGGTAAGAGGATGTACAACCTGCACAGCGCAAGGTACAACTCGATGAAGTCTGGGCAGAATGTTTTTAAGTCTTCTTGTCCGCGATTTTGGGTATATTTTCACCCATAGTTGCTCATTTTTGGAGGTTCTTGAAGGAAATTAACGAGGGATTCAAGGAGAATCGATTGGAGGTAAGAATTTCGGACCTAAAACTCGTTTATATTGTGAAATCCACCTAGAAAATCATTGAAGTATTGCTAAAAATGGAAGAAATAGGGCTTGGGATTTTGAAATTCTAATTGGGTATTTGGAGGACCATTTGGGGTCAGATTTGAGAACTTTTGATATGCATGAACTCGTTGGGAGATAAGGAACCCGTTGATGTGAAAATTTCGAGCTTCGAGAAGTGGGCCCGAGGCTCGGGTTTTTGCTAATTTCGGAATTTTTCGATTGTTTTCGCTTAGGCTTTGTCCCCTCAGCATATTGTGACGTATTCGTTCTGATTTTGGATAGATTCAACGCGCGTGAAGGCCAATTCGAGGGGCAAAGGCGTCGCGAGCTAGGGATTTAGCCGGTTCGAGGGTTAGGGTCGTGACAAGTCATGAGCAACTATGATCCTGATGCAAGTTTACTAAATACAATATCTGGAACAACTGTTTGAAGAACATACAAACAATAAGATATGGGAGATACGGGGCTGCGGACGCCAACAACTACCTCGTAGTCTCTGAATCACCGCCTGGACGGAAGGAGTCAGCACTCCGGAGCGGAACCAACAACACTTGAATCTGCACACATGGTGCAGGGAGTAATGTGAGTACTCCGACCCAGTGAGTAATAAATATAAATAATGATTGAAAGTAAGAAAACACGTAAAGCATAAGGCATTCTATAATGAAGCAACAAAACATCATTTGAAAACAGTAAATCAATGAGAAATCAAGTAACATCTCCTTTCAACAGGTAAAACATGTAATTTTTCAGGTAAATAATGTGAAGTGAAAAAAAAAGATAGAAGATCGCCCCTCGGGCTCAGTATCAACAAATCCGCCCCTCGGGCAATATCGCAGAACAGTACCAGCCCCTCGGGCTCAAATCTCAGAACAATACCAGCCCCTCGGGCTCAAATCTCAGAACAATACCAACCCCTCGGGCTATCACATGGAACGGTATCAGCCCCTCGGGCTATCACATAGTACAATATCAGCTCCTCGGGCTATATCTCACATCACAATGGGTACCCGCGCTCACTGGGGGTGTACAAACTCCGGGAGGGGCCCCTTACGGCCCAAGCGCAATATCAAGCCACCTCGTGGCATCAAATCTAGGTCCTCGGCCTCATAACACTCAAGCCACCTCGTGGCGTATATAAAGTATCTCAGGCACTCGGCTTCATATCAGTCACAAGCCACCTCGTGTAATATAAAGTATCTCACGCCCTTGGCCTTATATCCGTCACAATATCCTCACATCTGGTCCTCGGCCGCACTCCGTCAGAAAATCATCACAAGCCCCTCGGGCATAGTAAAACAGTAGTTCTCAGCCGAAAAACATCATTAAAATATTATTTAAGTCTCAAAACTGAGTAAAAGTGGCTGAGTTGTAAAACAATGGAAAACAACATGACTGAGTTCAAGTAATAAATTAAAATAGTGAGGAAACAGTGATAAGAATTCCCGAAGGATTCAAATAATTGGCACGAAGCCCAAATATGGCAATCAACCCAAATCATGATGGTAACAAATAAGTTTCAGTCAAATACGCGGTAAAAATCATCAATCGGGACGGACCAAGTCACAATCCCCAGTAATAAACGATCCCACGCTCATCATCGAGCGCATGTCTCACCTCAATATAGCACTACGATGTACAATCCGGGGGTTTCAAACCCTCAGAACATCATTTACAATCACTACTCACCTCGAACCGGCTAAATCCCTAGCCCGTGACGCCCTTGCCCCTCGAATTGGCCTCCACGCGCGTCGAATCTATCCAAAATCAGAACGAATACGTCACAATATGCTGAGGGGACAAAGCCCAAGCGAAAAAAATTGAAAAATACCAAAAATTCCGAAATTAGCAAAAACCCGAGCCCCGGGCCCACTTCTCAAAGCTCAGAAATTTTTACATCAACGGGTTCCTTATCTCCCAACGAGTTCATACATATCAAAAGTTCTCAAAGCCGACCCCAAATGGTCCTCCAAATACCCAATTAGAATTTCAAAATCCCAAGCCATATTTCTTCCATTTTTAGCAATACTTCAATGATTTTCTAGGTGGATTTCACAATATAAACGAGTTTTAGGTCCGAAATTCTTACCTCCAATCGATTCTCCTTGAATCCCTCGTTAATTTCCTTCAAGAACCTCCAAAAATGAGCAACTATGGGTGAAAATATACCCAAAATCGCGGACAAGAAGACTTAAAAACATTCTGCCCAGACTTCATCGAGTTGTACCTTGCGCTGTGCAGGTTGTACATCCTCTTACCATTTTCCCTTGCGGTACACCTTCTGTTAAAACGCTCATAACCCCTTCTGGAACTATCCAAATGATCAACAGTTTAAAGATTTAGAAACTAAACTCGATGATCTTTCATTTGATAGGTTGTACACTATATAACTCTTTATATATTTCGAGATATGAGCTTCTAAAGTGCATCAGAAAATTCTGTCAAAATTGCTCCACTAGTCAACTTCGATCAATCATAACTTTCTCATAGAATATCCAAATCATGAATGGTTTAACTTTCTGTAAACTAGAATACAAGGACAACTTTCATGTTTTGCAATTTTTCTGATTCCTTATAGATTACAAGATATGAGCTTTCAAACTGGACTACTCGCACCAGAAATTTTCTGGTGCACAGCTGAAGCTAAAAAAAGATATGCAATTTTTCCAAAGATGAAATAGTCCGTTTAACCACCCAAAACTCACCCGAGGCCACTGGAACCTCAACCAAATATGCCAACATATCCCATAACATCATTCAAACTTGTTCCAACTTTCGGAACGCTCAAAACAATATCACAATACCAAATTCGCGTAGGATTCAAGCCTAAGAATTTCAAAATCTTCTAAATTACTCTTTTGATCAAAAACCTAACCAAACGACGTCCGAATGACATGAAATTTTGCATACACATCCCAAATGACATAACGAAGCTACATCAACTCTCGGAATTCCATTCCGACCCTCGGATCAAAATTTCGCCTAACAACCGGAAATCGCCAAAATACTAACTCCACTAATTCTAGCCTAATTCTACGCCGGACCTCCAAAACCAATTCTGATTACACTCCTAAGTCATAAATCACCCCCAAAGCTAACCGAACCATCGGAACTCACATCCGAGCCCTCTAACTCATAAGTCAATATCCGGTTGACTTTTCCAACTTAAACCTTCTTAAAAGAGACTAAGTGTCTCATTTCTTATCAAATTCACTACGAACGCAAACTATTCAACTCGATCACATAAAACACGAATAACGAAGCATAATGAAGTAGAAATGGGATAAACGGAGCGGTAACTCATGAAACGACTGGCCGGGTCGTCACAGAAATGAAAAAATACTCATCTAGTGTCACATCTTATATTATAAGAGTACTAGTTTGTGCAAATTAGTTGTAAAATTTCTCCATTTTAATCTATACAGAATTACATTCGAAGCGAGTAACTCTGAAACGCATAGCAAAATCTATACTTGTACTCCCTCCTTCCTTATTTGTTTGATGCATTTTATATTTAAAGAGTCAAACAAGTTTTTTTTTTATCATTATTTTTGTATATGCTTTTGAATATTAAGGATTATTAATTATTGTGACTTATAGTACTTTTGATGTCGTTTTTAATATTTTTTTCAAAAAATTAAAGAGTTCATTTCCAATTTCGTGGCCAAATCAAAAAGTTTGACTCTCAAACTTCGAAATGCATCAAATAAATTGAGACAGAGAGTAATATTTAACTACGATTTCTATCTTCAAAGTTCAAATACCAAGGACAAAGGACTGTAACAAAGTAGCATCAAGGCCATTATTCCACTTCTCACCTTACCATTATTTTCTTCCCTTTCTAAGTTATCTCTATCACCCACACCAAAGCGGTATGAATTCTCTCAAACATCACAAAATTGACAACAAAACATATCATAAAACAACCAATGAACTCACACTTTTTTAATAAACTGGCACGTACTACTTATTTTTCTAAGACAATTTTTTCTTGACGTTATTTTTTGGATGCGACCCTTTTCGAACCCTGCGTGAAAGCAGGATGCGTTGTGCATCGGCTGCCCGTTGTTTGATCTAGGAGAATAATCCTTGAAGTTGTTCCACCATTTTCTTATCCAATTGGAATGCTTTGGAAAGAACATCTTCAACAAGAGGTGGATTTGATCCAAAGAGTTCACTAGCAACCACAATAAGTCCGGGATTCTGGCTATTCAATGCACCAAAAACAGTTGCATTAGTATGTCCAACATTATACTGAAAGTGAATAAGTCCTTGTGGGAACACAAACACATCTCCTGGATTCAATATTTTGGTAAAAGAACGAGTTTTTAATGGATTAACAGTGTCAGGAGCCAAAAATCCAACATAAAGAGTACCTTCTAAAACAACAATAATCTCAGTACCACGAGGGTGTGTGTGCGGTGGTATAAGGCCAAACGGCGAAAAATCTGCGCGAAGTATAGAAATGCCAAGAGTGTTTAGTCCTCCAAGTCTATTTACATCTACCACATTTACAGCTGATCCCATTCCTGGTAAAGGATTTCCACTAATGTTAAGTCCTGGAAGAAAGAAATCATCTGCTATCGCGAGTTTTGGATCTTTGCAAAATTTTCCATTCACGAATACTGCAACAATAAAGTAGAACAAAATTAATGTATTAGTGTAAACCAAAATTTAAAGAAATCAGAAAAGGAAATAGTTTAACTTCTATAACGCTGATAGTGTAAACGAATGTTTACAGAAGAGGTCACCTAACTAATTAATAACTACATGACATTTTAGGAAACAATTATTTTGTTGAATTCCTACTAAAGAAGCTGGGCAACCTCTATCCAGAGTTTGATCATTGGAAAGAGCCACGCCTCAATATAGGCACCAAATGAATGAAATGAGTGGAAATTTTCCTTTCCCTGACTTAATTTGGATAGTTGAATGGTCAATCCCGATCCAACCATTGCTGAGTGGTCGATCCTGATCCAACCATTGCCATCGGTTTAAAGATGGAAGGCTGTGCTAATACTCACTCTACTACCCAAAATCGGGTGATAGACATTCATATATTCGCCAAGCACAGGATAAAGGGAAATTTAGGTCATGTTAAAATACGACTTATGGCATCTAATGGTCAAATGCCTATGTTCAATTTATCTTTGAAACTCAAACAGACAGAATAAACGAACTCGGGTACGAACATATATTAGTCAATATTATAAGAGTTGTTTGTTATAAAAGGAGAACATCCCCTTTCTAAAACATTAACGTAGATCCTTGTGTATAACTATTCATAATAAGTAGAGAAACAAAGTAAGTAATCTACTACAATATGTTAAAAATATCCCGAAAGCATAAAAAAATACTACATCATCTGTGTATACTAGTTAAATCCAAAAGCAATATGAATATAAAGGAGAGGTTTTGCTAAACGGTTATTTACCTGCAGCCTTGGAATCACTAACTGCAATACAGAAGTCCTGAAAAGGGCTAGGATCAAAGGAAGAACCAAACGAAAAAATGAGACCAACAGTGACTAAGATTATTGTGAGGATGCAAAAATCCATTTTGGATCCAAACAACTAATAAAGCTTTCTTGAATTATATTAAAACTTCGTTTTGCTTGTGGGAATTGTATAACAGATCACAAGTGATGAAGTGCACTGGAAATTTATGATATTTATAGTAGGTTGTCATTTGTCAGCATTGTTCTCCTATACCTTAACAGCTTTAACTTTAGAATTAAGTTTCCTAGTCGTTTCTTATTGTAATAAACACTGATTCTTTCTTGAAAATAGCCACCTTATAATTCATAACTTGTTTTTGACATGTAAACTTGTTTACCCTTTAAGCTCCCTTAAAATAGAAGAAAACTAAGAAGTTGATATATTACCTTAATACAACATCAAATTATTCTTCTTGGCAATATCATGTCGGTAGACAGAACTAATTAAATTTTACTTCAAGTCTTGCATAAGCTCCCTAATTAAGGAGCTCAGTAGATGAACTGACACGGTAAAATTGCTTATCCTTACATGATATTTACACCAAATCAATGAATGTAACATACAATCTTTTTCAAACTTTATTCTGCTTGAACACTACTAAAAAACTGCCAAAAAGCGTCCAACAAAATCGACCGAAATCGATCGAAATCCATCAAAAATCAACTGATTTCCGACCGTTTTCAATTAATAGATAAAATAACGGTTGACAACGGAGAGCGACTGAAGATCGTCGATATTTTCTGACCGCAGTCGGTCGGTAACTATCAATGCACTTTGACCAAATTGTATGACATAAAATAAAGTAACTGATCGAATTCAGTCGGTATTGTTGAAAATAATTTTTACTTATTTTAAAAATACCGACCGAATTCGGATGGAATTTTAATTATTCATTTTTTTAAGATTATTCAATTCCGACCGAAATTGGTCGGTATTTTAAAAGTATATAATTATTCATTTTTATTTAAACCTGTTAATTCCGACCGAAATCGGTCGGTATTATTTAAATAACTAACATTTAATATCAAAATTCCGCCTGAAGTCGGTCGGTAAATTTGATTTTCTGGGAAATCAGATGAACATTTCTGACCGAAGTTCCGATCGAAGTCAGTCGGTTTTTTGGGTAATTTTTTGGCAGAATACAACTATTTTATAGCTACACCACTTGCCAACAACCAATCACCTATAATGACAGCATTATATTGCTGCCATTCAACCAATAACAACAATAAGAATAATAACAACAACAACAACAATAACAACAACAACAACAACAATAACAACTATCAAAACTATATTAACAAAACATTATCACAATCTCCATCTCTACTAAACTATATTAACAAAACATCATACCCAACAACAAAACATTTCACAAGTTAAAAGTTCAAATATCATTCAATGAATGTTTTATACTATATCATCTTCATCTCCACTACTATAGCATTCATCGTCGGCATGGTTCGAAGGATTAGCATCTGGGGAAGGCTCACGAGACCGGGGAATGAGAAAAGCACCACTAGCAAGAAGATTGGCTAGTTTACCTTGAAGGATATTAAATTGTTGGTCCCTCTTTTCTAGCTGAACTTGTAGGGTATCAAATTGTTTATCTCTCTTTTGTTCTCTAGCCTTTGTCTCTTCATGCTCTGCTGTCAGCTTTGTGATCTTGTTCTCTACAGACGAGAGAGTCGACCTATCAATTGCCTCGCCCTGGGCGAAGTCCCTGTACCTTGCAATCCAGTCTTGTAGCGTCGAAATGATCTCTCTGGAAGGCCGTATGCTATCCCCTTTTTAGGACCACCTACAACATCCAACCATATCTTCGGCGCTTCTTCGTCTGAAATGGGTGGTCGCTTGTCTTGCTCATTTGGTGGCAAGTTCTGAGTGTACTCCTCCACATTAGTCTTGTAGCGACCCTTTATTTAGAAGATAGAAAATTATTAACTATATAATATTATAAATATTAATTTCAAGTTATAGTAATTGTGAAACTTACATATGTAGTCTCCGCCCAGTCTTCGACCCATCTACTTGGATCTGTCGGTGCCTTCTTCTTCCGGAAGTGAGTCTCCATGAAGAACTCATCATGAGTCATCTTCTTACCATATTTTTTTTCCTACAAATATAATAAAACATGTTAACTAAATTAAAATATATAAATATAGTTCGATAAAAATAGATGTAAATATTTTAAGGAAATACCAGTAGTCTCCTTGCAGTCCCCATGCTCCTTGCACCCACACAATGCAAGGAGCCACCCTTCTCAGATGCTCGGGCCTTCTTTCTTGTTCACTCCTCTTCTCAAATTTCTCAGTGGTCCATTGTCTCAGCAGATCCTCCCATATATGCGATAGAATTCATGAAGGCTTCTTGCTCTTCTTTTAAGTAGAGCTGAAGGAATCAGATAGTCTTTTACTGCATTTGAACATAAAATTTGCAAGAATTCACTGTTATGCCAGTCCTCCCAGGCACACTTAGTCTGCAAATGAAGTATGTAACATTAGATGAAAATATTGTTAATATAATGCTTACATAGATAAGAATTATATTAAAACATTAAATTGGTTGAAAATTTACTCCACGAGCTCCGGTGGAAATTCACTCCAAGTCGCATAGGGTGCATCATACAACCGGCCAAGAGCTTCAGTGATTATCTTTGTACTCCGATGATTAGGTATGAACCTGCAACATAGCAATTACATGAAATAAACAAGATTAGCTATTATAATTTAGCAAAAATAAAGAAGTAATGAATAAATCTTACCCATTGCCCTCAGGCTTGATGAACATCCTATGATAACGATCATACTGCACTTCCTCTGGATCATCATCCTTCAATGAATCTACAACGTGCGTAGAAGGGGGGGGGGAGGGGGGTTATCTGGCTCAGTGCTACTATCCCGAAGGCGAAGTCTAGAAATGCTATGAGACGAATTCCGTGGAGAGGGATATCGGGGTCGCTGATGAAGATGGCTGCGATCCACACCCCTGCAGCAATCTAGACCCCTGCTGCACCAGACCATTGCTGTGGTCCGGCTGGCTGAAATCTAGATGGATGTGATCCGACTGGTGATGAATCAAACGGAGCAGATGAAGGGTGTATCACCATATGGCCTTGTGACTGCTGGCCCAATGGACCCATGTAACTATATGCAAGATTTAGCCCTGTGGTGAAGAATGGTAAGAATACTGCGGGCCGGGCGAATGGTAGGTAGTCTGATGAGCAGATGGATGTGGTGGAATATATCTGTTCCTAGAAGATTGCTGCCGGCCATTAGTAGCGGAGGGATGCAAGTGTGGAGTGGAAGGAAGCGAGGGTGTCGCACCATCATCATGATCAATATGCCTCTTATCCTTTCTAAACCTCCCTCGACCCTTATCAATCATCCGTATAAATTAAAGAAAAATGTCAAAATTGAGAATATAAATCTATATAAGTTGGGAGCGCTTGAAAAACTAACATGTTAGTCGTCTTCGAAGTATCCTTCCTCGTCCGAAAATTTTTCTTCTTCACTTATTTCATTTTCATTAGGTGATTCTTCATCCTCATTTTCTATGATTGTTATCTCCTTCATATCAACTTCTTCTAATATGCGTTGAGGATGCTCTAAGTCATTTTCTAATAGATCATCTACCATTTGGTTAACACTTGAGGTATCGTTTTGGTAAGCAACATCTAGCACATTTTCAACTTCCACCCTACCAACAGGCTTAGTTTTGATTACAACCAACCAATCAGCCCTATTCCTCAGCAATGGATATGGAGCATAATATACTTGCCTAACTTTTTCTGCTATTATAAAAAGATCATAGCGATCATACTCCCTCTTTTTATTAACCTCAATTATGTTGTATTGCGAGTCTACATTTGTACCTCTTCTAGGTGTTGGTTCAAACCACTTGCATCGGAAAAGTATGATCTTTTTATTTGGCCAACCTGGATATGATAATTCTAGAATCTCTTTGACACACCATAATAATTATTTTCCCTATCCTGGTTGCCTTCACCACCTTTGACACACACCCCACTGTTATTTCTTTTTTTTTCTTATACTTGGAGCATTCTTCGGTATGAAATTTGTAACCATTCACAAAATACTTAGACATAGTTGTAATCATAGGTGCAGGTCCCTAAGATATGTCTTTCAAAAATTTATTAACACTATTATTTGGATTATTGACCTACATGTATTGTTAAATAAATTACAAGTGAGCAAGTATATTCACAAGGACCAAGTATGTATATTCACATGTAAGAAAGTATGTAAGATGCACTTACACACTCTTTAAACCATGCCTCAAATGTAGAATATACAACATCATGGCCAAATTAACTCACAAAATCACTGACCAACACATTGAAAATTTTGTTAGTTGCATCAACCAAATTAACTTGTAGTCCATGTAAATTAATCTTAATCAATACTTACTTAAGAAAGGGTTGAACTTCCGATCAATTTAGAAACACATGATTTGAAGCTGATTTGTACTCCATGCTACTTAGGCCCCTTTTTGTTCGATATTTAGAACCTCGACCTGGTTGATTGAATATGGACATTGGTGGATATAATGGATCAATCTCAATCATGACATTGTGCCAATTGCCTATTTCTAGCACATGGCACATGACTGTCGAAGTAGTAAGAACAAAAATGGGCTATTTTCTTTGCAAGATAGGCTTCGTATATGGATCCTTCAGTCATATTCCTCTGTTTAACAAATCGTTTACACCTGCCGATAGTTGTGCAGATTATCATATTAGATAATAATATTAAAGAAAATTACACGAATAAATCAAGGTTTGATTATTACCTCTTGAATGGATACATCCACCTGCATTGAACCGGTTCTCCAAGTCGCACCTCGTGTACAAGGTGAATTGGAAGGTGTTCCATCACATCAAAGAAACCACATGAAAAAATCTTTTTCAGCTTATTACTGATTGCAGGAATGTTATGATTCATTTGAAATAGGTTTTCTTCCCTTAATGTGGTAGAACATAAGTCTTTGAAGAACAAACTTATCTCTGTGATGGGTTTTCAGATATTTTCAGGCAAACCACAAAATGCATTAGGGATTAAGGTTTACATGAAGATATGACAGTCATGAATTTTCATACGAGTCAGCTTTTCTTCAACCATATCGGCACGTTTTTCCAGGTTCAAAGCCTAGCCCTTGCGCATCTTTAGGCTTGCAATCCACTCACAAATCTGTCGTGTTTGGTCCTAAGTGAATGTGTAGCTGGCCTTAGGATCTCGTCTTTGTTCCAAAGTGAATGTGTAGCTAGCCTTGGGCTCTAACACCTTACCATTGTTCGCTGACTGCAAATGTAATTCAGGTCGCCTGCAATATTCTTGTAAGTCCAATCTAGCCTTTGGGTTATCATTTGACTTATTCTTATCATCCATCACTATGTTGAACAAATTATCAAAATAGTTCTTCTCAATATGCATGATATCAAGATTGTGTCGGAGAAGATTATCCTCCCAATATGGCAACTCCTAAAATATGCTCTATTTTTTTCAGTTATGAGTAACACCATATCCAGGTAATCTAGAAGGTGGGGCCTCGGTAACTTTAGTGAATTCTGAACCCTCTCCCAAACTTCCTCACCGGAAAAAATTGGAGGTGATAAATCACGTTCAACTGTATTTTTTTTGAATGCGTTCTTCATCCTTTTGAACTCATGATCAACTGGCAAGAACTGACGATGACAATCAAACCATGACTACTTTCGGCCATGTCTTAAAGTGAACGCTTTACCATTTTCCATGCAGTAAGGACATGCTAACTTTCCAGCAGTCATCCACCCAGACAACACTCCCATACGCAGGAAAATCATTAATGGTCCACATTAAATTAGCACACAAGTTGAAATTTTGCTTAGTTGATATGTCATATGTCTCAACTTCATCATACCATAATTATTTTAGCTCATGCATCAGAGATTGCAAATATAGATCAATCAAACTCTTTGGATTGCTTGGGACCGGAAAAACACAATTTAAGAAAATACATGGACTAGTCATACACATTTCAGGCGGAAGATTATACGACGTAATAAAGACCGGCCAGCACGAATATGGTGTTACAGAAACAGAAAATGGCGTGAAACCATCAGCACACAAACCCAATCGAACATTCCTCTGTTCACTAGCATAATCCGGATACGTCCTATCAAAATGCTTCCAAGCTTACCCATCTAAAGGATGACACATAACACCCGGCGGCCTTCTATTTTTATAGTGCCATCTCATATGAGGAGCGGAACTCATCGATGCGTATAACCTCTTTGATCTAGGAATAAGAGTTAAGTAATGCATTGACTTCACATCAACCTTCTTCCTGTTGGAAACCCGCTTAAAACGAGTTTTTTCACAAAAATTTACAACTTTCTAAATCTGCATCACTCTTATAATACAACATGCAACCATCTTCACAACAGTATATTGAAAGTGAATATGACCTTGTGGAAAAACAAACATATCACCAGCATTCAAGATTTTGGAAACGAGTTGAGTCTTTTGCAAATTACTTGAATAAGGAACAAGAAAGCCAACACATAAACTACCCTCTAAGACAGTCAAGAGCTCAGAAAATTGAGGATGTGAATGAGGTGGTACGAGAGCTAATGGCTCGTATATTGAACGAATTATATAATACCAATAGCATTGATTGCTGGAATTGTTCTTGCATCTACCACAGATGAATAGGTACCATCATTGTTAGTCAATGGTTTAAATTGACTGGGATTAAGCGCTGATGAAGCAAAGAAATAATCTGCATTTAGAATCTTTGAGTCTTCGTATATCTTTTCCTTCTCCAAAACAGCAAGCACAGGTTAAACAACATCTTTATATGACGTAGTTTTGACTGGATACGAAATTTAAAGAACAAAGAAAGAAAGATATTTGAAACTTATGGTCTTATAATATTTGTGTAACTTTAAAACTTTTTATACTTGCAGTCAGGGACGTACGCCGAAATTTTTGTAAGCGATGTCGAAATTTATAGAAGAACGAGAATAATAACTTTAATTATCATATTTTTAGACAAGAAATAACTTTAGTCTATTGGTTTTGTTGAGTCTTAAGTTAGAAAAAATACTGAATAAATTCCACTTCATCAAAAATTTTAACCACATAACCTCTAACCTCTTAGAGTAAATTTAAGCACATAACCAATGTGCCAAGAGATAATTTACGTCAAGTGGTGTCATTTTTTCCTATTTATCCGCTTCCTCACAGTATTAGTACATATATTTAGTAAAAAATATTCGACGAAGCGGTGTCGCGTGACACCGCTTCGATAAATGTGCATTCGCCCCTGTTTGCGGTTTTAAACAAATTATAATATTTGTATATCTATAAAAGCTTGTCATTAAGTGCAAAATACAGAGTTCAAGCTAAACTGTTTCCAAATTTAAAAAAAGTATTATAATTTTTTGGAACATACTAATAAAGAAATACGATGATAAAAAAGTGTCATGAAAACAACATAAATCCAGAAATTGAGAACTAATATTGTTTGAAAAGGATTGAATTACCAGCAGCTTCAGGGTCTTTAAGATGATATGCACAAGCAAATGAAGAAAGGAAGATAGTGCTGATTAACAAGCATAGGGTCATTGACATTGCACGTTGTTTCCATAGCAAAAACTCTAGCTCATACAATGTTGCTTTGCTTTGAGTTTGCTGTTTGTATTCTTTCAAAAACCTAGAGACGTCTGACTATTTATAGTTTGGATCTTGTTATTTTGCAATAGGAAAAATTATGGTATTGTTAACTCAGATTATAAGTAAAATCCAATAGAATTCTCCTAGTATCCGGTTAAAATATTTACCTTACTACTTGTTTGAATAGTTATTACCTATTGTATTGTATCATATTGTTACTTTAAATATAATGTTTGTTTTGATTGTTATTTAAATTTTATTTTATTGTATCGTATCGTTAAATTCGTTGTTACAAAATGCCTCAAGTATCATTTTATGTAATGATCAATTTGGTGTGGCCGCGTCATTACCTTAAAAATTTCTCTCAACTTGTCCTTTCTTATTGTATTAAATAATTTTATTTTATCCTTTACTTTACCTTTTTATATAATAATTCTACCTCATACCTTTTTTTTTATTTTTATAATATTGCAAATTTGTTGTAAATATTATTGGTGCATGATATCATGAAACAACTGCAAATAATACAATCTATCCAAACATTATATACATCAAAATCATATAATACAACACTAAACTAGACGTAACAACCATCCAAACAAGCTGTTAATTTCGATTAATTGAAGGCAATGCCAAATAGCGCTTTTGTCTGTTGGCGTCTAATTTTGATAAAGAAGTCTAAACAAGGCTTTTAGCCCTTTAACACAGTTATACTGAAGGAAACATCAAACTCCATGCACAATTTAAGTAAAAACTGTAGAAGAATTATTTTTGGTAGGATGATAATTTCATTCCACTAGATGGATTTATATAATAATTACAAAGGGGAGATAACATAAAATATAAAGAACTCTTTTCTAAGTAGACATCTAGTCTATACGCCCCCTCAAGCTGGACGGCGGTAGGTAAGTCCAAGCTTGGACCGAAGAAGCAAAAACGGAGCACGGGAGAGCGGCTTCGTCAGAGCATCAGCCAACTGATCAGCTGCAGAAACATGAGTCACACGTAGAATACCACGCTGAACCTGCTCCCGAATTAAGTGAAAATCCAGGGCAATATGCTTCATCCGAGAGTGAAAAACAGGATTAGAACACAAGTACGTAGCACCCACATTATCACAGTATATAACAGGACAAGAAGGGAGAAACACCCGAAGCTCAGTCAACAGAGAACACAACCAGCGGAGCTCTGCAGCAGTGGAGGCAACAGATCGGTACTCGGCCTCGGTGGAAGAGCGAGCAACAGTGCGCTGCTTCCGAGAGGCCCAAGAGATGGGGGAGCCACCAAAATAAACCACATATGCACTCATGGAGGTATAATCATCCTTGTTGCCGGCCCAGTCAGAATCAGAGAAGGCATACAAGGACGGCTAAGAAACACGACGAAGAAGTAAACCAAGGTTAATAGTACCACAAAGGTAACGGAGCAGGTGTTTCGCCGCAGCCCAATGAGCAGTAGTCGACTTATGCATGAACTGAGATAACTTGTTCATGGCATAAGCAATGTCAAGATGAGTGAGGGCCAAATACTGTAGACTACCCACAACAGTCCGATACTCAGTCGGGTTATCCAGGGCTGTGCCATCTAGGAGAGACAACGGCTGATCAATGGAAAGCGGAGTAAGTACCGGCTTGGAATCAGCGATATGAGTCCGATGCAGAAGATCAAGGATGTACTTCCGCTGAGATAGTAGGAGACCATCACGGTGCGGTAGAACCTCAACTCCGAGAAAATAGGACAGAGTATCAAGGTCCTTGATAGAGAAACGACGTGCCAACTCAGCTAGAAAACGATCAACTGTACCCGGATCAGACCCAGTAACCACTATATCATCAACATAAACCAGCACAAACACAGAGACACCAGCCCGGTCGAAGAGAAACAACGAGGTATCAGCCCTGGAATTCCGAAACCCCTGTGCCAACAAAAACTGTCTCAACTCTGAATACCAAGCCCTGGGAGCCTGCTTAAGGCCATAGATAGCCTTATGTAGCTTACACAGATAGTGTGGATGATCAGTGTCAACAAATCCCTGTGGCTGAGCCATGTGCACATCCTCATAAAGACGACCCTGTAGAAATGCATTGTTGACATCCAACTGCCTGAGAGACCAACCCCGAGAGACTGCCAATGTAAGAACCAAGCGAATGGTGGCCGGCTTAACAACCGGACTAAAAGTCTCCTGATAGTCAATACCAGGGCGCTGATGAAAGCCCTCTGCAACTAACCGAGTCTTATACCGATCAACGCTGCCATCAGAAAGATACTTAGTGCAGTAAACCCACTTGCAGCTGACTAAGTTCTGAATACTATCAGGAGGGACCAACTCCCATGTAGCATTGCGCACAAGCGCCTCAAACTCCTCGGACATGGCAGCCCGCCATTTCGGATCCTTCAAGGCTTGAGTGGCTGTAGAAGGCTCAAGGGAAGGATGAAGCTGAGCTGTGAGGGAGAGTTTTTGGATAGGCTTGCGGATATTGTTTTTGGCACGGGTGGTCATAGGATGGGTGGAAAGAGAAGATGGTGGTGGTGGTGGTAGAGGTGGAGACTGCGGCGGGGTGGATGCGGGGGAAGAAGAGGCAGTGGATGGGGGAGACTGAACCGGAGAGGTAACAGTCTGAGAAACAACAGGAGGAAGAACATAGTGCGAGGGGCACCATGTGTCAGAAGTAGAGGGCGTAGGTCGTGGTGCAGTGGACATGAGAGAGGAGTAAGGGAAGACCGACTCATCAAACTGTACATGACGGGAAACATAAAGTCTGGAGGTAGTAGGGTCAAGGCAAAGATATGAACTCTGGGTTTTTGAATAGCCCAGAAAGACACAAAGGATAGAGCGTGGATCCAGCTTGTGAGTGGAGTAGGGACGAAGCCAGGGATAGCATAAACACCCGAAAACACGGAGCCTGGAGTAGTTAGGCGACTGGTGGAAAAGACAGGTGAACGGAGAAGACATATGTAGAGTAGGAGTTGGAAGGCGGTTTATGAGGTACACAGCGGTCTCAAAAGCATAAGGCCAAAAAGACAAGGGTAGGGAAACAGGGAAGAGGAGAGAAAGTACAGTTTCGACAATGTGTCGATGGCGGCGCTCACTGAAACCATTATGTTCGGGTGTGTGGGGAGGGGTAGTAAGATGGGTAATGCCAGAGGTGGCAAGGTGAGAGGACAAGGCAAGATACTCGCCCCCATTATCTGAGTAAAGGCACTTAATTTTAAGTTGAAAATAATTTTCAACCAGTGCGTGAAACATAACAAAAATGGATCGCACATCAGACTTATGGCGCATCGGATACAGCCACATATAATGAGTAAAATGGTCAACAAACAGCACATAATAACGAAAAGTTTCACTAGATGAAATAGGAGATGTCCATACATCAGAGAAAATATACTCTAACGGTCTAGTGGAAATAATGGAAGAATCATAAAAAGGTAACTTATGACTTTTGCTGCAACTATAGGCAGTGCAGCTGTTATTAAGTGCTAAGCTAGAATAAGACAACTAATAATGCGATAAAATGTGACGAGAGATGGCAGATGCCGGATGACCAAGGCGAGAGTGCCAGATAGTGTGGGGAGGATGAGCATCCGAGAAGTAAACACAGGCAGAGAGGCTAGGTGAGGGCCACACATAGGTGCCGTCTCTAGTGCGTCCCGCCATAAGGGGAGTCCCCGAACTGCGATCTTTTACAACAAAATCAAAGGAAGTAAATTCAACTGCCACATCATTAGACTTACATAACTGGAAGACTGAAAGAAGTTTTTTTCTCATAGTAGGAACATGCAATACGTTATGTAAATGAAGAGAACGATGTGAAGTAGGGAGAGTGGTCGAACCAGTATGAGTGATAGGAAGCGCGCTCCCATCTCCAATGTAGACAGAGTCAGTGTGCAGAAAAGGTTGGTGGAGGGAAAGGTTGGCGAGGTCGGTGGAGATATGGTGAGTGGCGCCACTGTCAAGAAGCCATGAAGGACCCGGTGCAGGAACATAACTGCCATATGTCGGACCTTGTGCATGAAAAGCCTGAAAACCGGCCTCAGATGGAGGCATATAGGAGGACCCACAGGCAGCTGAAGAATAACCAAAATATGGAGCATAACCAGGAGGCATGGAAGCAGCATAGTGGGCAGCCGGCTGTGGGAACGGCTGCCAAGGCGGAGGCTGCCATGGACGTGGTGCAGGCTGGCGGGGAGATGCTGGAGGCGGCAGGCGAGGGGCAGCAGGCTGAGGTTGGAGGTGCTGGAGCATCCATCCATGAGTTTGACAATCCCGCAGCGGGTGTCCTTGGATGCCGCAAGCCTGGCAGCAGCCACGGTACGGCCTCCGGTGCCTGCGCATCGAAAAAGAGAAGAGAACGGCGGCGGCGCTAGGTGGAGCGGGTGTAAGCCCTAGGATCAAGGCTCATAATGATACCATGTAGAAGAATTATTTTTGGTAGGATGATAATTTCATTTCACTAGATGGGTTTATATAATAATTACAAAGGGGAGATAACATAAAATATAAAGAACTCTTCTCTAAGTAGACATCTAGTCTATAAAAACAGGACAAAACTAAGACACGATACCCCTAAAAAGTAGGTACCAAGTAAAAATAATAACAAATTTAGCTGACATTTCTTCATTGAGTTAAAATTGTAAATCTATTATCCCTTCCGTTCTGATTTATCTGACATACTTTCTTTTGTAGTTTTTCTCAAAAAGAATATCATAAGTATTTTTTTATTTAAAGATAATTTAACTTTTAATTTTTTTACTTATAGTGAGATAATTTATAACCACATAAATGTCTATGACTTATTTCAATATACAACTTTCAAAAATCTTTTTTAAACTCTATGTCTAGTCAAACTGCACCACATCAATTAAAACGGGGGTGAGTAATTGTCTTCTAAACACACAAAGCAAGAGAGAAATATTTTGGCTTCCGTGATCCTCCTTTCTTTAGTTTCCAGTCAATGAATTAGGTAGTGTTTTAAATGCTAAAAAATGAAGTTTATTTGCTAATGAAACTCTAAGAAAAGTCATTGGTGATCTTGCACTGGAAGAAATTAAAGAGGCAGCACCAAGTTGCAACTTGGTGCAATTTCTGAGTTTATGCAATCTCCTCATGCACAGGGTTTCATGATTTAAACTTTATAGATTTTGGTTCAGAATTCAATCAGAACCCGTTTAATTAACTGGATTCAAACTCTATTATTTAGTGAGTTCTTTAATATATATATAGGGTAAGACAAATCTATTGAGTCCGAATGAGATCATAGCTCCTTCACTAAATCCGCCATGTCCTCATGCATGCTTTAGTAACACAATGGCCTCTAGGAACTCTTGTTTATTTTTTTTTCCTTTTGGGGGTGGAGGTGGG
>MCJB01052245.1:41286-51730 GCA_002018475.1 Nicotiana obtusifolia | reverse complement strand
GGGGGGGGGGGGGGTAGACAAAACTCGTTTAGCCCATCCCGAATTCGAAATAAGGCCAAGGCCAAGTCAATCTTAAATTTGTCGAAACTGGTTCGGTATGTTAACCGGTCAAGGTTATCCCAAGATACGAGGCTTTATTCGGTCAATCATAGAAAAATTTGTAATCTTAGTTAAGTTAGGAAATGGCAAGACATTAAATTTGCAGAACAAAGTCAAAATAATATAAAGGATGTTTATAAACAATGAAGGAATTCTTTTATACGTTCCAACTACAAAAACAACACTTCTACGGAACAACATCAGTCGGATCCATCTTCATCTTCCTCGGGGAAAGTCTGTTTCCTCATCTCAGCTTCGATCCTCGTTGCTTCAGTGACTTCAGAGGATAGATCGAAACCCCGAGCTTGCAGCTCCTCGAGAACAGAGAGGCGGGTCTGGCATTTGGTATACTCGACCAACATCTTCGATTGCTCCTGGGTGGCTTCGGCGTCAGCTCTATATTGAGCTATCAAATCTTCAGCATCGGCCTTAGTGGAAGCGATTTCTGACTTCGCTTCTTGCAATTGGTTGACCAGAACCCCCCGATCCTACGTAAGCAACTCAACTTGGTGCTGGAGAACTCCGACCCTCTCCCGCGCCTCCGAGACTTGTCCTTCTAAGCGGATTTGGAGGGCCTCTTTTTTCGAAGTCAGAGTCTCAACCATGGCTTTCCAACTGCTAGTTTCAGCCTTAGCCTCGTTCACTTCAAACCAGAGTCGGTCTAACTGATTGGTCAGTTGCTCCAGCTGGTCGACCTCTTTGCTACTCTCCCTCCGCAAAAAATCTAGCTCGGCCTGAAGGCTCGACATCTCACCTTTGAGCCGCTGGCGTTGTGCCCGTTCTTGCGTCATTGCTTCCTTGACCCGAAGGAACGCCTCATGGTGAAGCACCGAAGACTGCAAGGTATACATATAAAGATAGTCAGTGCGGACTTAGGGATAAGATATTGGGTATAAGATATAACATATAAGGAAGCATACCCTGTTCGATGCCTGCTGAGCTTCGTTGAATAAGTATGACCAGTCCACTGCATTCATCGCGGCCTGGTCCTCATCGGTCACCAAGCAATGCAGATAGCTGGCCACGCCTACCGGTGCGCCCAATACTCAAGCATCCTCGAGGACGGCAAACGTTATCACCCTCTTCCGATCGGGGTTAGAGCTCGGAGTAGGAAATCTGTCGACCAATTTGGCACCAACAGACACCCCACTTGTCTCGGCCGGGGGACTCCTTCTTGGCACTTCGAGCCCAAAGGTATTAGCCGATGGCACCCCATCGAAGAATTCTTCAAAGGCTCCAGCTGCAACCGGACCTTTACTCAGTGTATGCATTCTTGCAGCCTGTGCATCGTTCAGAGTTGCCTCTGAAAAAGAAGGTGTCCATCGTCTCCGGGATGTCCGAGACTCCTTGTGTTGCCCCTCCTGTGCCAGCCCGAATCTCGGTTCTCATTCTCGTCTTGAGACCCTCCTCTTGAGAAGTGCAAAGCTTCACCGATTGTTGACTCGGGGACTGCACAAGGTGGCTCATTGTTTAAAGTTTCGGGGCTCCTTTCCCCATCGGAGCTATCGCTCACTTGGATGGTAGGGTCGGTGACTGTGACTTTGCGGGCCCTCATCTTTTTCCTGCTTTTCCTTCTCTCAGGCTCTGCAGGACCGAGAGCTTCTTTTCTCTTCTTCCCCCCTTCTTTCTCTGAAACAGGGAGAGGGCGAGGAGCTTCCCCACCGGTGGGTGTCGACCTCATTTCGGCATCTTTTGAGAGGCCTGCAAAGCGAGATTTCAAGAGTTAGAGCTGACATCGATTACCCCAAATGAGAAGGAAAAATATGACCGAGCTCACCGTGATTTTTGGCCTCCCAAAGGCCTTTCGATATTTCTCGCCAGGCTCGCTCCGAGTAGGTCCTTTGAGCCACTACTCTTCAGACCCAATCCTCCAAGTGTTGAATTGTGGCCGGCATCTGGGAAGCGGCTGCACCTTACAGAACATGTCGATTAAACATTTGAAGGAAAGCAATAAATGGCTTTAAAAGCTGACACTTACGACTTAAGTTCCACTTCTCAGGGAACGGCATGTATTCTGCGGGGATCAAATCGGAGATCCTTATTCGGACAAACCGACTCATCCAACCCCGATCTTTGTCTTAATCAATGCTCGAGAACGGAGCCTTGCTGGCCCGGCGAGCGAGTTTTATTAGCCCCCCTCGGAACATCCGGGGACTGTATAATCGAAGAAGGTGGTCAGTGATGAAAGGATGCCCTCCTTCGACCTTACTCACGAAGAAGCGGAAGAGATGGACAATACGCCAAACGGATGGATGAACCTGACTCAAAGTAACGTTATATCTCTTACAAAAATTGACAATTACGGGGTCCAGGGATCCAAACATGAAAGGGTAAGTATGGACGCTTAGGTAACCGTCTACGTGGGTGGTAATCGACTCACTCGGAGAAGGGACTACCACATCTTTATCGGCCCAGTTGCACTCCGCCTTCACCCTGTCAAGAACTTTGTGGGTGATCGAGCTGATATACATTGAGACCGGTTCACCTTGGCTGGGCACTGAAGAAGGCTTCTCGACTTTGAAGTCGGAATCGATAAAACACCCAACTGGTATAAAGGCCTTCAAAGGAGGTTCCGCGGAGGTTTCCTCAACGTGAATGGTCTCAGCCTCTTCAGCGGGCTAAGAAGGTGAAGATTGTTGCTTCTGAGGAACAGATTTAGAATTGTAAGAAGTGTAAGATGCAAGAGAGATTTTGTGATGCATAGATGCAGAAAATTAGAAGTAGCAGGTTTTTGAGCAGCGTAAAGGTTTGGAACTCAAAGAGTGAGGGAAGTATATATACTTTCCCAAAAGCGGCGGTTCAAAGCACGAGGTAAGGGAGCATTAAATGGTACCTGCAGCAGTTGCAGGGTTTGCAGTCAGATAAGACAAGCAATGATTTCCTTTGGCAATTGTCACGTGCGTCACGGCGCTGCCGTTACACACCAGTAAAAAGTTTTCCAAGGTTGAGTGACTTGATGCTTCGAACTTCGTGTCATGTTCAAAGAGTATGCTATTGTTTGACCTAATTTCGAAGTACAGCGATTCATATCGTTTTTTGTCACTACTCTCCAATAAACGAGGGGACTATCTGTATTGGGTCAGATACAACCGAGCATGCAAGGAAGGTCGGGCTCAAGTGTAGTTCAAGACCGGAGTACCTTAAATCGGGATCGGCATTTCGGGAAGGAAAGCCTGAGGTCAGGCGTCATTGGATTCGGAACCGGTTCGATTAAAGTAAGGCGATCGACACCGATCGGGGAAGATGCATTTTATGGCAAAAGGATCAATTTCATATAATGGGAAGGCCGGAAATCTCGCGGAATACTAATATCTCGGCGGGAATCACGGTCATCAGAGACGTTAGACCAGTGTTTCTAGGGATATTCCATGCTATAATTAAGTTGATTTATCTTGTAATTAAGTCTTTTACCATACGTAGAACTCTCTTCTTATCTATAAAAGGGGGTTGCAATTTCATTGTAGGGAGACGGAGGAGACACCAGAATACTGATTATCATTTTCTATCTATTTCATACAAAAGTTGTCTATTTTTCATTGCATCTTGCTCTATTACAGAAAATTCATCTCATCTCAACGGTTTGATCGTTCCTTTATTTACTTAAGTCAACTATTATTTTACTATTGTATTTTCGTTGTATCAAATTATTTCACGTATCCTTAGCACCACGAACAAATTCAATTGTTGCTTGAATTTTAGAGTAAACAGTAAGACTTCAAATTTCATTTTTAAGAAAATCAATTTGTTTATTTTTTGCAGTAATATTATCGAAAATAATTTCGTTCAAAAATCTTTAGACCGGTTGAGCTATAACCTCAAAAGTAATTGGTTTTCCATTGTAATTACCTGTAATGCTATCAGCATTCCAATTAGTAAAAGGCATGATTTTATGAATAAATGGCACACCTAATATTATATCCTAATGAATGTCTTTGATTAAAACAAAATTTTCGGGAATGCAAATGTTATTTTTGCAGATAAATGCTTTGGGTAATTTATAAGTAATACCCATATGTTGTCCACTAGCATTTTTTAATCTATGAGTAGTTTTGTGAAAATATCTAGAAGGTATTATTCCTTCTTTTATACAATTTAAATCAGCACCACTAGCAAATAATGCAACAAACTCTTTTTTGAAATTATAATCAATTAAAAGAGTTACTTTTATTAAAAACTTTTGCGTAGTAAAGAACTGTAATTTTTGCAAAAATTCATTGTCAGGCAATTTCACAGTTCCTAGAAAATCATATTTTTTCTCCGTATAAGAAGTACTAGGACCAATTCCTAATTCAGTAATATCAGTACTAAATTCTAAATTGGTATTAATCTGAGGATTTCTAATTTAATAATCCTCTTATCTAAGGCTATATTAGAAGCCTTTAGACTCGAAACTTCACTCTTGAGATTATTAATCTCTTCTTTCAAATCTTGGACCTCAGTAGGTCTATCTATGGCCTGAGATTTTTCTCTTAAAATCCTCTTTATATCAGCCATAGTATAAGGCCCTTCTTGGGGGGGAAGTTCCTCTAGTTTTGAACTCTTAAGACTATCCTCCTTGATAGGATTCATCTTATCAATGATCTGAGATCTCAACTCAGGATCCTTAATAACTCTTAGTAGTTCTATTATACTGTCATTGGAAAGGACATTAATATCTAAATCCTTAAATTGCGAATAAATATTATAAAATTCATCTTCTGTGTTGTTGTCACAACACTGGCCTTGCTTGCAAGGTTCACATTCCGATTCTGAAGAAGAATACTGTAACACCTTCAAATCTTCATCAGTTGAAGATTCTGTGTCACTGCATTCCGGAGATGAATTTATGTCACGACCCCAAAATCCCAACCCGGTCGTGATGGCGCCTCTCACGAAGTGAAGGCCAGCCAAACCAAACTAAACCTCGACTTAAAAAGTTAAATAACACGAAAATAATATAAGTACGGTTTAATAACCGAAATTAGCGGAAAAATATAGTGAACCATCCCGACTACAGCCCGAACCGGGGTGTCACAAAGTCATGAGCAACTAAAGACGTCCTATTAACAAGATTACTATTACAATATTTCTGGCACAATTGTCTGAAGAAAGTGGAACAATAAGATGAAAGAGATACGGGCCGCGGACGCCAATAGCTACCTCGTATTCTCTGAATCACCTGACAATAGTAGTCAATACCTCGGAGCGGAACCGATGACGCCTGAATCTGCACACATGGTTCAGGGAGTAATGTGAGTACTTCCAACTCAGTGAGTAATACATATAAATAATGACTGAAAGTAAGGAAACACATAAGGCTTAGAGCAATCCACGATGAAACAGTAAAAACACGTAAATATTCTAAGCAAATAACATGAAGTAAATGAAAACAACACCAACACAACAAAATGCAATGCATGTCATGACTTTTGTGGCGGCGTGCCACCCGTTCCCTGGGTACCCGGCGCTCACTGTGGGGGATTCAGTAGCGCAATATCTCGTGACGGTGTGTCACCCGATCCAACATATCATATGCAAAGTCTTTTAATTTTCAAAACTGAGTTTATGAAATGAATCAATTCAGTAACAAATATCCCTGAAGGGTTCACATAACCAGCGAGATGCCAAATAATACCCCTGAAGGGTTCACATAACCGGCGAGATGCCAAATAATACCCCTGAAGGGTTCACATAACCGGCAAGATGCCAAAATAATTTAGTAAACAATGACAAATACCCCTAAAGGGTTCACATAACCGGCGAGATGCCCAAATATGATGATATCAATAAGTTTCAATTAATTACGTAGTAAAAATCATCAATCGGGATGGACTAATTCACAATCCCATTAGTAAATGACCCCACGCTCATCATCGAGCGCGTGCCTCACTTCAATATGGCACTACGATATGCAATCCGGGGTTTCAAACCCTCAGGACATCATTTACAAGCATTACTCACCTCAAATCGGCTAAATCCTTAGCCCGCGGCGCCCTTGCCCTTTGAATTGGCCTCCACGTGCTTCGAATCTGTCCAAATTCAGAACAGTTACATCACGATATGTTGAGGGAACAAAGCCCAAGCGAAAACAGTCAAAATTACTAAGAAATCCCGAAATTAGCAAAACCCGAGCCCCGGGCCCACTTCTTGAAATTCAGTAATTTTCACCTCAACGGATTCCTTATCTCCTCACGAGTTCAACCATACAAAATTTGTCGAATTCCGACATCGGATCGACCTCCAACCCTCAAATCTAAACTTAAGGGTTTTCCACAATTTTCCCAACTTAAATCACCAATTAATTGCTAAAAACAGTGATAAACCAAGGTAATTCCTCAAATATTTAGTTAGGAACACTTACCCCGAGATTCCTCTTGAAAATCCCCCAATATTTGCTTCAAGATTCGCTTCAATCCGAGTTCTATGGCCCCAAGTATGTTTAAGATGACCAAAACTCTTCCTTTAAGAATTTGTCCATGAAAATCTCCTTTGGATTTAGTTTTGAGGTTGATTTATGGTGATTCTATGGTGTTTGGAGGTGTTTCTCTTCGTGGGTAACGAAAATGGTTTCTTGTAGGGCAAATGGGCATTGGTTTCTATTTAAAAAGGGGTAAAAAATCGGAACAATTCAGGTGCTCAAAATGCTGTTCGCATAACCAGAATGCTGTCCGCATTCTGGTCGCATTTTTGACATTGATTTTTGGCCCAGAATCTGTTTCACTTTGCTGTTCGCATTTTGCGCAGCATAACCAAAATGCTGTTCGCATTTTTGACATCAGGCGTAGCATTTCTAACGTTTATGCAGATTTTCTTTCCTTGACACAAAAATAGGCATAACTTTCTCATACGATGTCCGAATTGGGCGATTCTTTTTGCTATGACTCCAAAATTTTGATACGGATCTAATGATTCAATTAAAACTGAATTTGGAGCCCGTTTGCATAATATTATACCACTTATTCTTGAAGAGATGACATCGACACATTCTTGAAATGCCAATGTTAAACTCCATCAACCATCTAAAATCCATTCGAGGCCCTCGGGACTTCAACCAAATATATCAACACATCTTAAAACATCACATGGACTTAGTCGAGGCCTCAAATCACATCAAACAACGCTAAATACACGAATCATACCCCAATTCAATCCTAATGAAACTTCACAAATTCCAACTTCTACACTCGATGCCGAAACCTATCAAATCGAATCCGATCGACCTAAAATTTTGCACACAAGTCATAAATGACATAAAGGACCTATGAAGATTTTCAGAACAGGATTCCGACCCCGATATCAAAAAGTCAACTCCTCGGTCAAACTTTCCAAAAATCTTCTATTTTCCAACATTCGCCAAAATGCGTTGAATTGTCCTACGGACTTCCAATTTTAAATTCGGACATACGCCTAAGTCTGAAATCACCATACGAAGCTATAGCAACTCTCGGAATTCCATTCCGGCCCTCGGATCAAAATCTCACGTATCGACCGGAAATCGCCAAAATTCTAACTTCACCGCAAAATCAACTCAAAGCGAGGTTTGCGGTTCGCATTTCATGTTTTGTGGTCGCATTCTCGTCGCATTCCTGACGTAGATTTTTGTCCAAATTTCTGTCTCAGTATGCCATCTCCACTGTCAAATATGCGGTTCACATTTTAGGTTTGCGGTTCGCATTCTGGCCGCATTTTGGTCGCGAATCTTGCCCAGGTTTCTGCTTGTTTTTGCGACTCCACTGTGAGATATGCGGTCCGCATTTGAGTTATGCGGTCCGTATTCTCACCTGGTTTTTCTGCAACTTTTTCTTTTCCAACGATGGTTTAATCCGTTTAACCACCCAAAACTCACCCCAAATGCAGACTACTCAACTTGATTACCTAAAACACGGATAACGAAATATAATGAGACAGAAAATGGGAAGACGGAGTGGTAACCCACGAGGCGACTGGACGGGTCGTCACATTCTCCCCCTCTTAAACAAACGTTCGTCCTCGAACGAGTCAAGAAACATACCTGAAGTTTCAAATAGGTGAGGATATCTGCTCCGCATCTCTTGCTCGGTTTCCCAGGTAGCCTCTTCCACGGACCGACCTCTCCACTGAACTTTCACTGAAGCTATCTCCTTGGACCTTAACTTCCGAACCTGACGATCCAAAATCGCCATTGGCTCCACCTCATAGGTCAAATTATCATCCAACTGAATCGTGCTGAAGTCCAAAATATGAGACGGGTCCCCAATATACTTCCGGAGCATAGAAACATGAAATACTGGGTGAACACTCGACAGACTGGGTGGCAAAGCAAGCTCATAAGCCACCTCCCCGATTCTTCGAAGCACCTCAAACGGTCCAATGAACCGAGGACTCAGTTTTCCCTTCTTCTCGAATCTCATATCACCTTTCATGGGCGAAACCTTCAGCAAGACCTTCTCGCCAACCATGTAGGACACATCTCGAACCTTCCTGTCGGCATAACTCTTTTGCCTCGACTGTGCTGTACGGAGCCTCTCCTGGATTATTTTCACCTTCTCTAAAGCATCCCGAACCAAGTGAATCCCTAATAGCCTAGCTTCGCCGGGCTCGAACAAACCAACTGGAGATCTACACCATCTCCCATACAAAGCCTCATACGGAGCCATCTGAATACTTGACTGGTAGCTGTTGTTATAAGTAAATTCTGCAAGAGGCAGAAACTCATCCCATGAGCCTCCGAAATCAATAACACATGCACGTAACATGTCCTCCAGTATCTGAATGGTACGTTCGGACTGCCCATCCGTTTGAGGATGAAATACTGTGCTCAATTCCACCTGAGTACCTAACTCCCTCTGCACGGCTTTCCAGAACTGCGAAGTGAACTGAGTACCTCTATCTGAAATGATAAAAACTGGAACACCATGCAGCCGGACAATCTCTCGAATATAAATCCTTGCCAACCGTTCTGAAGAATAGGTGGTACACACAGGAATGAAGTGTGCGGACTTGGTCAGCCGATCCACAATCACCCAAATAGCATCGAACTTCTTCAAAGTCCGTGGGAGTCCAACAACAAAATCCGTAGTGATCTGCTCCCATTTCCACTCGGGAATAGCTATCTGCTGAAGCAAACCACCCGGCCTCTGGTGTTCATATTTTACTTGCTGACAGTTGAGACACCGAGCTATGAATCCCACAATATCCTTCTTCATCCTTCTCCACCAATAATGTTGCTTCAAATCCTGGTACATCTTTGCGGCACCCGAATGAATAGAATACCGTGAGCTATAGGCCTCCTCAAGAATCAACTCCCGTAGCCCATCCACATTGGGCACACAAATCCGACCCTACATCCTCAACACTCCATCGTCGCCGATGGTCACATCTTTAGAATCATTATGCTGGACTCTGTCCTTAAGGACAAGCAAATGGGGATCGTCATACTGACGCTCCCTGATGCGATCGTATAACGAAGACCGAGAAACCACGCAAGCCAATACCCGATTGGATTCTGAGATGTCTAATCTCACAAACCTATTGGCCAAGGTCTGGATATCGACTGCGAGAGGTCTCTCTCCAACTGGAATGTATGCCAAGCTCCCCATGCTCACTGCCTTTCGGCTCAAAGCATCGGCCACCACGTTGGCCTTTCCCGGATGGTATAATATAGTAATATCGTAATCCTTGAGCATTTCTAGCCATCGCCGCTGCCTCAAATTTAGATCCTTCTGCTTGAACAACTATTGAAGGTTACGATGATCAGTGAACACCTCACAAGATACGCCGTATAAGTAATGCCTCCAAATCTTTAAAGCATGAACTATGGTAGCCAGCTCCAAATCATGCATGGGGTAGTTCTTCTCTTGAGGCTTCAACTGACGAGAAGCATAAGCAATAACTCTACCCTCCTGCATTAGTACACAACCGATCCCAATTCTTGAGGCATCACAATACACGGTATACGAACCTGAGGATGAAGGTAGAACCAATATTGGAGCTGTGGTTAAGGCTGTTTTGAGCTTTTGAAAGCTCTCCTCACACTTGTCCGACCATACAAATGGAACACCCTTCTGGGTCAATTTGGTCAAGGGCGACGCAATGGATGAGAAATCCTGAACAAACCGGCGATAGTAACCTGCCAACCCAAGAAAACTACGAATCTCTGTGACTGAGGACGGTCTAGGCCAACTCTGAACCGCCTCTATCTTCTTCGGATCAACCTGAATACCCTCGCTGGACAATACGTGCCCCAAGAAATCCACTGAGTCGAGCCAAAACTCACACTTGGAGAATTTCGCATAAGCTTCTCTTCCCTCAGTCTCTGCAATACAACCCGTAGATGCTCTGCGTGCTCTTCCTGGCTACGCGAGTACACCAGAATATCATCAATAAA
>MCJB01052245.1:0-17175 GCA_002018475.1 Nicotiana obtusifolia | reverse complement strand
ATTCGTGAAGGATGTAGTGCTTATGGAGTAGGAATTTGCTCGGTTGCGTTAAAGCGGGGTTACTTATTTGGGTGTTGTCGTGCTAATGGGAACACCCAAATAAGTAACCCCGCTTTAACGCAACCGAGCAAATTCCTACTCCATAAGCACTACATCCTTCACGAATAACAACTCAATCATTCCATGATTCCCATGTACCCATAAAGTGTAATACACCATGCATCCAGAAACTTTCTTGGCTCAAAGCCATAGATCAAAACACTCGATAACTCACAATGCACATACTCTATTGTTTCCATGAAACCGCAGTGAGATTCAACTTAATCCTTCCTAAGCTCATGTAACACAACCCATATTATACCTCAAATCGTCCGCTAAGCTCGCATTCATCCTTGTGACAGTCAGGTCAAACTCTTCAAGCAATCAAAACCAAATCGCAACACACATAATCCTCTGGTAGCAACAAACTCTCCACACAACTATCATACGGGTCACACTTCCATAGATTACCTCGCAGGTGATATCTTACCTGCTTAACCTCAAACTGACATCTCTCTATACCTTTTCATAGCTACAACTGCTACGCAATCACTTAATCTTCATGAGTCTAAACTCATCAACAAGGCATGAAAATCTACTTCGCTCCATAAATGATAACACAAAAGAATCTATCAAAAACCTTCATAACTCTAGATTGTATGACACATCCACAGAAATTGAGCATCTAATAGCCCTTTTCACATCTCAAGCAAAGTATTCCGGTCATATTCAAACAATTTGAATACATCCGGCAGTCACATCCTACTCATGATATTGCCATCCAACACTCACCAAGCCACCAGTCCCACTCATAGGGACACCACTAGACATAAAAGTCCAAAAGTACATGCTCACACAACTGAAACTATCAAGCCTAAGCGGCGGTCCAAACCGGGCCTCAAGTCATCCAGACTGGCCCATTACCAAACCACAGAAAACACATGTCACAGCTCATTCATGGAATCCACAAGTTGTCGATGTACAACTGATACTGAGCGCTCACATGCGCATACCAGTGAGTGGAAGGAATTCAATGAGATATGCTTCAACCTGAATCAATGCCGCACGATAAGGAAAGAAAGATGGGAAGTTTGTCCTAAATGCACTATAGCCTCTTGAAGATAGGGATGGACGTCATCATACCGATCCATAAGACTCAACTAGACACTTGCTCATTACTCGTAAAATCTATGAACCTAGAGCTCTGATACCAATTTGTTACGACCCAAAATCCAACTAGTCGTGATGGCACCTAACCCGATTCGCTAGGTAAGCCAATTTAACAATAATACAATTCGAATGAGATTTTAAGAGAAATGATGATAGTATAACTAAATTTTTATGCAAAAAATTCCCAAGGACTGGTAGTACAAGTCATGAGCCACCAAGACTTAGCTTTTTACAAAACATAATTGAAATAATTACAACATCTGTTTGAAAATGTAAATGAATAAAATCTGAATCTAATGCTAACAAGGACAAGTGTTAGTAACGCAGGTACATCTTCAATGTCAGCCTTCGCCATACACAACAACATCAACACAGAGATCTGCATGCAAGGTGCAGAAGTGCAGTATGTGTACAACCGACCCCATGTACTTAATAAGTCTCCTAACTAACCTCGGCGAGATAAAAGAAGCAAGAACTATAGATGATACTCACTAACGCTTGTGTATTTCAATATTTTCAACAACAATAGAACAAGTGCATGATCAAATCAGGAACAATCTCAGGTGAAACCATTTTTTATGCTCACAATTCTTTGTTTTAAATTGTTCTACTCAGTTAACAATCCAGCATATAAGGAAGATATGCAAGTAAATCAGGTAATTAGTCAAGGGATTTGCATGTAATGACGAAATGTAATAACCAACTATCAGCACAATGCGATGCCCAAAACATCGCATCTGCGATGCTTCCAAACACGGCCCCTCGGGACCCTATAATCCCTGCCAAACCAGCCTTAATCAAATAGTTCCAAAATGATCTGAATCCCGTCTAAAACGCACCCCGAGCCCCTCGGGACCCCGTCAGAATATACCAACAAATCCCATAACATAATTATGAACATTATAAACCTTCAAATTTTCAACTTTAGCCAAATAGTGCGGAAACCTTCTACAATTATCCAAATGCCAATCCAGGCTCACGCCCGAGTCCAAAATCACCATCCGAACCTAACCGAACCATCAAAACTCCAAATCGAGGTCAAATACTAAAAAGTCAAACTTGGTCAACTTGTTCAACTTAAAGCTTCAAACATGAGACTACAGGATCGCTTTGACGTAGCTACAGGAAGGATTACTAAGGAATTAACCCTGTCAAAATTCTAAGTCAGCCAGTAAACTGTAACGACCCGGCTTTCCCACCCTCAGGAGTCGTGATGGCGCCTACTAGTGACAGCTAGGCAAGCCAATTAACCGAATTATTAACCATGTTCCCATTCTTAAATTCATTGCAACATAAAATCAACAACTAAAGAACAACATAAATTAGCGAGCAGAATGAATAAAATTTCAGACCTTAAAATATCGCTAATAAAATCTCCTTAACGAACCACCCAAGATTTAGTGTCACGGCTTCACAAACTGTCTAAGAGTACTACAAATAAGGGTCTGAAAGAAATAAAAAGTACTGTCTCATGGACTAAACAAAAGAAACAGGTAAAATAGATAGCGGGAGACACCAAGGTCTGCGGACGCCTGCAGGACTACCTCAGGTCACCTGATCAGCAAGAAGCTGGAAGTCACTACGGTCCGAAATCTGCGGCACTGGGATCTGCACAAATGAGTGCAGAGTGTAGTATCAGCACAACCGACCCCATGTGCTGGTAAGTGCCTGGCCTAACCCCGGCGAGGTAGTGACGAGGCTAGGACCAGACTCCAAATAGACCTGTACAGTTATATATATATATATATATCTATACATCTACAGCGGAAAGATAAAAATAAATAAACAATTAAAGCTAGGGAAGGGAAACATGCTTCGGGATAGCAGATAAAAAAAAACAAAACAGATCATCAATGAATAATAATGAAACTGCAAATTAAAATCTAATACAATTAACGATAAAAAAAAATACAGGCAACTTTCACTTCCAGTTCCATCTTGTTGCAGGCGTGCAACCCGATCCCATTTCATTGTATCTTGTGGTAGGCGTACCACCCGCTCCCATTTCATTATATCTTGTGGTAGGCGTACCACCCGCTCCCATTTCATTATATCTCGTGGTAGGCGTACCCCCCGCTCCCATTTTATTATATCTCGTGGTAGGCGTACCACCCAACGTGGTAGGCGTACCACCCACTCCCATTTCATTATATCTCGTGGTAGGCGTACCACCCGTTCCCATTTAATTATATTTGTGGTAGGCATACCACCCGCTCCCATTTACAAGTCATCACAACAATCACAAGAAAACCCGGCAAGGGAACAAAAACAATATAATAACTTCCCAGCAAGGGAACAATAATATCAAAGCAAACATTCCGGCAAGGGAACAAAAGCAATATAATAACTTCCCAGCAAGGGAACAATAATATCAAAGCAAACATCCCGGCAAGGGAGAATCAGCTATAACCAATCTTAACTCAATTTCTACTCAGCTCAACTAATGCCAATACTCAATTATAATTAAAGTCTACGATAAATAAACCGAGTTCTTTCTCAACATCGAGAATCATCAATTAAGGCTTTCGTAGTATCATTTAAAAACACAACAACTATCCATTTAAGACTCATGGTCATGCTCGACACCAACGTATACATACTCGTCACCATGCCTATACGTCGTGCTCAACAAGAAGCAATTAACAAATAGGACACAACTCCTAATCCCTCAAGCAAAGATTAGACCGGATACTTACCTCGCTTTGCAACCAAATTCAAGATTCCAACAAACCTTCGCCTTGAATCTTTGTGTCCGAAGGCTTCAAATCTAGTCATAATTAATTTAATACACTCAATACAAATAGTAGTAATTAATTCCATAATCTTAACAAAATTTTCTTTCATCGTAATCCTTCTCAAGAAAATGGGAAAAAAAAAGAATCTCGAGACTAAGATATACCAGCAGAATTCAGTGAAAGAAACTTGAATTTCAGAAGGGAAGGAAAAAGGGATCTGGGGAGAAACGTGGGGTTACTGGAAATGGTATTAAAAATATTAAAATGAGATATTTAAATGAAGTATCAGAAGCAAGGACGAAGAAAAGTTTCACCCTTTTTAATTCCATTCGTCCTCATCTGTGATATTTAAAGATTTGGCTAAAACTTTTGGGATTCCTTATAAATTTGATTCAGAGTTCAGCTCGAAATGGCCATGCACCTTTTGATTGTGAAGTATGAAGTTTAAAGACTTGTCTAATTATGGAGTTGGAGCCAAAAAATGGCTTTGACATCAAAGAGAGAGGCAAAGGGGTGAAGAGCAACGTTTTTGGGGAAGTGGGAAGTGGGGTGAGAGTTAAACAGCGATTAAAGTGTTAAGATTCCAACATGAACTGAGGTACTACCATTTGACTCCTACTCAAATTAATAATGGTAGTCGGATAAGGAAAGACGTGTTTCAGAGTACTGCTTGAATTAAAAATTGTGGTGATACGGATCTACACAATAATCAACTGTGATGAATTTATATGCTCTATCAACTGCCACGTGTAGTGTAGTAGATCAACTATGTGCTCCATTTGCTTAATATGATACTACTTATTCTTAGAGAAACGACATCGAAACATCCTTGAAATGCCCAAGTCCTAAATCACGATACGGACCTACTTGAACTATCAAAACATTTATACAGGTCCGTTTACTAAAAATGTTGACGGAAGTCAACTCACTTGAGGTTTAAAGCTCTATTTCACATTTTTAATCCCCTTTTTTTTTCCACATAAAAATGTTCTGAAAAATTATACAAACTGCACATGCAAATCGAGGTGAGGTAAAAAGGAGGTTTTTAAGCCTCGGAACACTGAATTCAATCTAAAAACAAGTGATGACCCTTTGGGTCGTCACATTCTCCACCTCTAAAATAACCGTTCGTCCTCGAACGGACAGATGAAGGAAGTACCTGAGTCGGGAAAAAGATGTGGATAACGCCTCCGCATATCGAACTCGGACTCCTAGGTCGATGCCTCAGGAGGCTGACCTCTCCACTGAACACGAACAGAAGGAAAACTCTTCGACCTCAACTGACCAACCTGCCGGTCTAGAATAGCTACCGGCTCCTCCTCATAAGACAAGTCCTTGTCCAACTGGACGGTGCTGAAATCTAGCACGTGAGATGGATTGCCGTAAAATTTTTGGAGCATGGACACATGAAAAACTGGATGCACGGCTGATAAGCTTGGCGGCAATGCAAGTCTATAAGCCACCTCTCCCACTCGATCAAGAATCTCAAACGGACCAATGAACCTAGGGCTAAGCTTGCCCTTCTTCCCAAATCTCATCACGCCCTTCATAGGCGACACTCGGAGCAATACCCTCTCGCCAACCATAAAAGCCACATCTCGTACCTTGTGATCTACATAGCTCTTTTGCCTGGACTGAGCTGTACGAAGCACAATACAAAAAGCATCACAATAAACTGTGTAAGGCCCTAAGCCTGTGGAAAAAACTAACACTAATGTCGTTATCAGAGCTGTCTTGAGCTTCTGAAAGCTCGCCTCACACTCATCCGACCACCTGAACTGGGCACCCTTCTGGGTCAACTTGGTTATTGGGGCTGTAATAGATGAAAACCCCTCAACGAACTGACGATAGTAGCCTGCCAACCCCAAGAAACTCTGAATCTCTGTAGCTGATGCTAGTCTAGGCCAGTTCTTGACTGCCTCTTTAACTTTATTTTTTTGAATCAGTAACACATTCATATCTTTGAAATAGAAGCAAGTGCACGGTTATGCACAACTTTTGTATCCAACATATTCTAGAACAGCAAATGGATCTTTGTTCCATTTCTCCAACATAAAAAAAAAAGAAAAAAAGATGAATTCCTAGACCCATTTTGGTTCCATCAATTCAAAGTAGGGCAACACTTATAGTTGAAGTTCAAGACACAAAAAGATATAGATACGTTTTTCTATAGCTGCTTCTATTTTTCTGAGAGGAGTACCCTGCAAATAAATATTTTATATTTTCTGATCAGGTTTCCAGGAGCAATAGAGCACTACCAATGTATTTCCAGCCTGCTATTTCACACTCAAAATCTTTTTTTTTAAAAGGTTCTTGACCAGTTTGATCATTAAAACCAAACCCTTAATTGAAACTTCATGTAATCCGGTTAAGTTCAAGGAAAATCGAGAGAAAAAAAGGCAGGCTTTCAAGAATTTGATATTGAGTTCCGTATCAAATAGAATTTGATATCGATCTGACCAAAGCATAGAAATGGGTTGAAGCAACAAAGATTTGACCATCCTCATAGAAATTACAGAATATATGTTAACAATATTACAGTTCTGCTGGGCCTTCCCACAATTCACCTAATCAAACAATATTCTATGAGTTCTACATAATAAGAACTGAATAATTGGCAGAGGGAACGTAAATATTTCCTGATTTTGGACCCACGTCATAAGTTGAGCATCAGCATAATTTGTAATTCCATTTAATAATAATAATCCAAATAAGCTACTAAAAGATAGCAAAACCAATTTCGAGAATTCAAAATAAATTAATGGAACATGATTCTTGAACAATGTAAATGGCCAAATGTAACTGTTTTCTCGTAATGAGAGAGAATGCCAGATAGTGATTCAACTAGAACCATACTTGATTCTGCATGCAAAACAATTTCACAGAAGCGATTATAATCTAGTTAAAGAAATTCAAAACATGTGACATTTTGAAGCATCCAAATGGCAACGGATTATATTTATACTAATAAGCCATGAGCTTAAAGTTCAAACACTAAAAAGGAGACAAACCTCTTGGGACAAACAATGCAGTATAAGCCACCAGCCCTCCCTTGATCCTTGTACCTTTTTTGAGTAGAAACACTCTCATTCAACCTTTTTTTTTGATGGAATATAGAAAGAACTTATGTACCAGTTGCTTAAATTCAAGTGAGTCTTCAGGCAACTCAGTTTTTTCACAAGCTACCTTATCCTTTAACCCTTCAACTATCTGGTTAGACCCTTATGTTTTTCTTGTTTTTTTTAATCTTTGCCTCTTATCCAAACATTTTTGTTAGATGGTGTTTCCTATTACATTGAATTGAAACATAAGGTCTCAATGAACTGGGATTCTCATGCACCTTTTTGCTTTTTACCAGGATTATATGGTCTAATAACGTTCCTTTGCCCTTGATTTATTGAACTGTGATACGACAATAAGCCATAAGCGCTAATAACTCTACCATAAAGGTCCCCTATGTATGTCTTTTCTACCTTTCCAAACCATTCGTCATCCTCAAAGCTCTCAGGCGACAGTAAGCCACTGCTGCCTTGATCATCCTACACTTTGTTTCTACAATCTAAATCTTTGTTTCTGGCAATGTTTTTCTTCCATTTACTGCCCACCTGTATAGACTTATGCCCCGTTGTTTCTTTATCTAAAATGCATTTCCTCTTTACTGACCTAATTGGATAACAATCGGGGCCAATTGCACCTGATTCAATTTTCTTTAATTGTATCCTATCTCCAAGCATTTCTATTTCATGTTCATGCCGTGGTGATCTCCTCCACCTCTTAACGCAGGATATATGATGTCCATCCTTGCTACTATGGTAATCCGGTCGCCTACGAGGAATCTCTTCATGACGGGGAACATCCAAATTTTCTCTGTCTGATTCTCATACATTTCGCATATCAACATTAGTATCACCAGGATCCACATAAAACTGACCTTGGCTTGATCTCACTAATGATCGGGCATACAGAAGGTTCATTGAAACTGATTGTTTGGTCAATGAATGGTGATCCCATGAACTGCTGTTAATGACATCTCTTCGAGGAAACTCAGCATCATCAGTATTCTCTCTAAGGGGTTCCAAATAAGTTGGTGCCCGAGCATGTCTTTTGTCAAGTACTGCTTGTCCAAGCATACTAGTTCTTTCATATGAATGACCATAATCACTAGTATCTCTTGGCTTAACTTTAGGATATAAATAATCTATATCGTCACCCGTAGGAGGACTAACTTTATCATACTGGTAGCTTGTCCGTTCCTTATGCCCAGCTGCATATTCTTCAAGGGTATTATATCTGTGATTTTCACCATATTCATTGAGATATGATGGTTTTCTAAGCTTTGTGGAACTCCTTGAATGAATATCCCCAAGAAAATGCATATCATCTTGAACCACAGGGGCGTAATTCATCCTAGAGATTCCAGAGGATATGGTCACACGTTCCTAATACTGAAAGGAGGCAGCAACATTCTTAGACCGGGATGTTAACTCCAAGTAGTGCGAAACATCATTGGAATGAAATCCATATCTTTCCTCTCTTCCAATCATTTCAATTGCCGATAATTTATCAAGAAGGAAAGGATCAGGGTAATGAGAGACCTCATCTCTAAGCCTAATCCGTTGGGGTTGCACATGGACTGATAAAGGCCTCCTTGCAGTCTCCACATATTTTGAGGTAGATTGAGAGTCAAATGGCAAAGTATGACCTCCTCGGCTTGACTCATCTTCCAAATCCAACAGTTTTTGTCTGTCCAGCCCGTGATGGTGCATACTACCCAAAACTCTCTCTTGATTCTCATTACGGCCTTGAACACTTCTAGCGCTATCATATCCGTAATCATAATTTACATCAGCGCCTCTAGCTTCATATATGTCCTCGTCATCAAAGAACTCATCATATCTTTTCCTTGTCTCATTCCTACTACTCAAAGAAGTCTGATAATGATGTTGAGGCTTCTTTTCACGCACGTGTCGATAAGCAAGAGAGTTCAACTGAGGATGCATTTTGTTAACTCTATCACTAAAATCTTGATATCTATCAATTAATCCACTACTACGCCAACTAACTCAGCGGGCCCTTTCTCTTTTTGAGGCTCGGGCTGCTGAGCGGTAGATAAGGAAGCGTGTGTTCTCGCCATCCGCGAAAGAAAAGAGTAAAAATCCAACTAGCATTGAGAAACAAAACCGCACGACAAGAAAGAACAAATGTGAAGCTTTTCCTAACTCTGTAGACTTTGGGGATAAATACAGACGTCTCCGTACCGATCCCTCAGACTCTACCGAGCTTGTCTGTGAACTGTGAGACCTATGTAACCTAGAGCTCGGATACCAACTTGTCACGACCCGGCTTTCCCACCCTCGGGAGTCGTGATGGCGCCTACTAGTGACAGCTAGGCAAGCCAATTAACCGAATTATTAACCATGTTCCCATTCTTAAATTCATTGCAACATAAAATCAACAACTAAAGAACAACATAAATTAGCGAGCAGAATGAATAAAATTTCAGACCTTAAAATATCGCTAATAAAATCTCCTTAACGAACTACCCAAGATTTAGTGTCACGGCTTCACAGACTATCTAAGAGTACTACAAATAAGGGTCTGAAAGAAATAAAAAGTACTGTCTCTGGGACTGAACAAAAGAAACGGGTAAAATAGATAGCGGGAGACACCAAGGTCTGCGGACACCTGCAGGACAACCTCGGGTCACCTGATCAGCAAGAAGCTGGAAGCTCACTACGGTCCGAAATCTGCGGCACTGGGATCTGCACAAAAGAGTGCAGAGTGTAGTATTAGCACAATCGACCCCATGTGCTGGTAAGTGCCTGGCCTAACCCCGGCGAGGTAGTGACGAGGCTAGGACCAGACTCCAAATAGGCCTGTACAGTTATATATATATATCTATACATCTACAGCGGAAAGATAAAAAAAAATAAACAATTAAAGCTAGGGAAGGGAAACATGCTTCAGGATAGCAGATAAAAAAAAAACAAAACAGATCATCAATGAATAATAATGAAACTGCAAATTAAATTCTAATACAATTAACAAAAAAAAAAATCACAGGGAACTTTCACTTCCAGTTCCATCTTGTTGCAGGTGTGCAACCCGATCCTATTTCATTGTATCTTGTGGTAGGCGTACCCACCCGCTCCCATTTCCTTATATCATGTGGTAGGCGTACCACCCGATCCCGTTTCATTATATTTATGGTAGGCGTACCACCCGCTCCCATTTCATTATATCTCGTGGTAGGCGTACCACCTGCTCCCATTTCATTATATCTCATGGTAGGCGTACCACCCGCTCCCATTTCATTATATCTCGTGGTAGGCATACCACCCGCTCCCATTTCATTATATCTTGTGGTAGGCGTACCACCCGATCCCATTTCATTATATTTGTGGTAGGCGTACCACCCGCTCCCATTTACAAGTCATCACAACAATCACAAGAAAACCCTTGCAAGGGAACAATAATATCAAAGCAAACATCCCGGCAAGGGAACAAAAGCAATATAATAACTTCCCAGCAAAGGAACAATAATATCAAAGCAAACATCCCGGTAAGGGAGAATCAGCTATAACCAATCTTAACTCAACTGCTACTCAGATCAACTAATGCCAATACTCAATTATAATTGAAGTTCACGATAAATAAACTGAGTTCTTGCTTAACATCAAGAATCATCAATTAAGGCTTACGTAGTATCATTTAAGAACACAACAACTATCCATTTAAGACTCACGGTCATGCTCGACACCAACGTATAGATACTCGTCACCATGCCTATACGTCGTGCTCAACAAGTAGGACACAACTCCTAATCCCTCAAGCTAAGATTAGACTGGATACTTACCTCGCTTTGCAACCAAATTCAAGATTCCAACAAACCTTCGCCTTGAATCTTTGTGTCCGAAGGCTTCAAATCTAGTCACAAATAATTTAATACACTTAATACAAATAGTAGTAATTAATTCCACAATCTTAACAAAATTTGCTTTCATCGTAATCCTTCTCAAGAAAATGGGAAAAAAAAAAAAAAGAATCTCGAGACTAAGATATACCAGCAGAATTCAGTGAAAGAAACTTGAACTTCAGAAGGGAAGGAAAAAGGGATCTGGGGAGAAACGTGGGGTTACTGGAAATGGTATTAAAAATATTAAAATGAGATATTTAAATGAAGTATCAGAAGCAAGGACGAAGAAAAGTTTCACCCTTTTTAATTCCATTCGTCCTCACCTGTGATATTTAAAGATTTGGCTAAAACTTTTTGGATTCCTTATAAATTTGAGTCAGAGTTCAGCTCGAAATGGCCATGCACCTTTTGATTGTGAAGGATGAAGTTTAAAGACTTGTCTAATTATGGAGATGGAGCCAAAAAATGGCTTTGATATCAAAGAGAGAGGCAAAGGGGTGAAGAGCAACGTTTTTGGGGAAGTGGGAAGTGGGGTGAGAGTTAAACAGCGATTAAAGTGTTAAGATTCCAACATGAACTGAGGTACTACCATTTGACTCCTACTCAAATTAATAATGGTAGTCAGATAAGGAAAGACGTGTTTCAGAGTACTGCTTGAATTAAAAATTGTGGTGATACGGATCTACACAATAATCAACTATGATGAATTCATATGTTCTATCAACTGCCACGTGTAGTGTAGTAGATCAACTATGTGCTCCATTTGCTTAATATGATACCACTTATTCTTAGAGAAATGACATCGAAACATCCTTGAAATGCCCAAGTCCTAAATCACGATACGGACCTACTTGAACTATCAAAATATTTATACAGGTCCGTTTACTAAAAATGTTGACGGAAGTCAACTCACTTGAGGTTTAAAGCTCTATTTCACATTTTTAATCCCCTTTTTTTTCCACATAAAAATGTTCTGAAAAATTATACAAACTGCACAATAATGTTTGAGTGGGGCCTTCAATTATCTTAAACTGATTCCCAAACTGAAAAAGAAAAGTAGACTCTACTTTATAAAAGTAGATTTGATTCCCAACCTTATATAATGGTGGGGCCTTCTGCTTTATAAAGTTGATTTGTTTTACCCAAATAATGTTTGAGTGGGGCCTTCAATTATCTTCAACCGATTCCTTTGCCTTTGTCATTTTTTTGACGAGGAAGATTCTTCCGCATTTTCTTTTATTTTCTTCAAGAATTCTTCCAGTTCTTCAATATTAACTTGCTCAGTATTTTCTTCTTCCTGGGATTCTTCCACTAGGCAAACATCTTCATTAGTGGTATTGCCAATGGATGCCATTGATATATCATCCGGCATCTCTATATCAAAATTTTTTGCAAAATCTTTTCTGATTTCTGCAAGATAGGAAGCTATAAGCTCTTTTTTGGATACTGCATCTTTCTTCATTTGAAATTTTCTGCTAATATGTGTGAAAGGGTTGAATTCTTCTTCAGTATTACTGACTTTCTGAGTAGTATATCTTTCTATTGTTTTGTGAATATTATCCACTGTCTTCTGCCCATGCATGTGGCCTTCTTTAGTTATTTGGAGAAATTTACTCCAAAACATGGTATAACAAATTCTGTTTAAACAGGGAAATCCCCTACTTGTTTGACTGACTTCTATGTCCCATTTCATAATCCATGGGATTGAGAATTCTACAAAGAAATACATCAAGTGTGACGACCCGGCTAGTCGTCTCGTGGATTACTACTCCGTCTTCCCCATTTTCTGTCTCGTTATGTTCGTTATCTGTGTTTTACGTAACCAAGTTGAGTAATTGAGTTCGGAGTGAAATTGGTAAGAAATGAGACACTTAGTCTCTTTCAAGAGGGTTTAAGTTGTAAAAGTCAATCATATATTGACTTATGAGTTAGAGGGCTCGGATGTGATTTCCGATGATTCGATTACTTTCGGGAGATTTATGACTTAGGAGTGAAATCGGAAATTGTTTTGGAGATCCCGTGTGAAATTAGGCTTGAATTGGTGGAGTTAGAATTTTGGCGATTTTCGGTTGATAGGAGAGATTTTGATCCGAGTGTCGGAATGGAATTCCGAAAGCTACTGTAGTTCCGATATGTGAATTAGGACGTGTGTGTAAAATTTCAGGTCATTCGGACGTGGTTTTGTTAGGTTTACATCAAATAACGACTTAGAGGATTTTGATATCCTTAGGCTTGAACCCAACGTGAATTTGGTGTTGAGAGGTTTCTTTGAGCGTTCCGAAGGTTGGAACAAGTTTGAATAATGATATGGGATATGTTGGCGTGTTTGGTTGAGGTTCCAGAGGCCTCGGGTGAGTTTTGGGTGGTTAAACGGATTAAACCATCGTTGGAAAAACAAAAGTTGCAGAAAAACAGGTGAGAATGCGGACCGCATATCTCAAATGCGGACCGCATATCTCACAGTGGAGTCGCAAACACAAACAGAAATCAAGACAAGATTCACGATAAAAATGCGGCCAGAATGCGAACGGCAAACCTGAAATGCGAACCGCATATTTGATAGTGGAGGTCGCATACTGAGACAGAAACTTGGACAAAAATCTACGTCAGGAATGCGACGAGGATGCGATCGCAAACCACGAAATGCGAACCGCAAACAACGCTTTATGTTGATTTCGCGGTGAAGGCTAGGGCTATCTTCGCGATGGCTACGTCAAATATGCGAACCGCATACCTGTTATGCGACAGGTATGCGATTGCATATTTGGTCGGGCCAGGGTGTTTTAACTCGATTTTTGACCACTCTATAAATAGAACCCAATGCCCATTTTCCCTACAAGAACCCATTTTCATTACCCACGAAGAGAAACACCTCCAAACACCATAGAATCACCATAAATCAACCTCAAAACTATATCCAAAGGAGATTTCATGGACAAATTCTTAATGGAAGAGTTTTGGTCATCTTAAACATACTTGGGGCCATAGAACTCGGATTGAAGCGAATCTTGAAGCAAATATTGGGGAATTTTCAAGAGGAATCTCGGGGTAAGTGTTCCTAACTAAATTTTTGAGGAATTACCTCAGTTTATCATTGTTTTTAGCAATTAATTGGTGATTTAAGTTGGGAAAATTGTGGAAAACCCTTAAGTTTAGATTTGAGGGTTGGAGGTTGATCCGATGTCAGAATTCGACAAATTTTATATGGTTGAACTCGTGAGGAGATAAGGAACCCATTGAGGTGAAAATTACTGAATTTTGAGAAGTGGGACCGGGTCTCGGGTTTTGCATAATTTCGGGATTTCTTGGTATTTTTGTTTGTTTTCGCTTGGGCTTTGTTCCCTCAACATATTGTGACGTATTTGTTCTGAATTCGGATAGATTCGACGCACGTGGAGGCCAATTCAAAGGGAAAAGGCGTCGCGGGCTAAGGATTTAGCCGATTTGAGGTGAGTAATGCTTGTAAATGATGTCCTGAGGGTTTGAAACCCCTGAATTTGCACATCGTAGTGCTAAACTATGTCGTTTACTACGGGGGACTGTGACTTGGTCCATCCCGAATGATGATTTTTACTACGTAATTAATTGAAACTTATTTATATCATCATATTTGGGCATCTCGCCGGTTATGTGAACCCTTCAGGGGTATTCGTCATTGTTTACTAAATTATTATTTGGCATCTCGCAGGTTATGTGAATCCTTCAGGGGTATTATTTGGCATCTCGCTGGTTATGTGAACCCTTCAGGGGTATTTGTTAATGAATTGATTCATTTCATAAACTCAATTTTGAATATTAAATAACTTGCAGAAGATAAGTTGGATGGGGTGACACGCCGTCACGAGAGATTGCGCTACTGAACCCCCCACAGTGAGCGCCAGGTACCCAGGGAACGGGTGGATTGCCGCCACGAAAATCATGACGTGCAGTGCATTTTGTTGTGTTGGTGTTGTATTCATTCACTTCATGTTATTTGCTTAGAATATTTACGTGTTTTTACTGTTTCATCGTGGATTTCTTTAAGCCTTATGTGTTTCTTACTTTCAGTCATTATTTATATGTATTACTCACTGAGTTGGAAGTACTCACATTTCTCCCTGCACCATGTGTGCAGATTCAGGCGTCCTCGGTTCCGCTCCGAGGTATTGATTACTATTGTTAGAGCGGTGATTCAGAGAATACGAGGTAGCTATTGGCGTCCGCAGCCCCGTATCTCTTTTATCCTATTGTTTCCACTTTCTTCAGACAATTGTGCAGGGATATTGTAATAGTAATTTTATTATTAGGATTTCTTTAGTTGCTCATGACTTTGTGACACCCCGGTTTGGGCTGTAGTCGGGATGGTTCCCTATGTTTTTCCGCAAATTACTATTATTAAACCGTACATATATTATTTTCGTATTGTTCAACTGCTTGAATGAAGTTTAGTTTGAATTGGCTGGCCTTGTCTTCATAAGAGGCGCCATCACGATCATGGTTGGGATTTTGGGTCGTGACAGCTTGGTATCAGAGCCTAGGTTACATAGGTCTCACGAGTCATGAGCGGGTTTAGTAGAGTCTTGCGGATCGGTACGGAGACGTCTGTACTTATCTTCGAGAGGCTGCAGAACCTTTTATATTCTTGAAATTCTTGTCGTGCAAACTTTTGGGGTCCGGGCACTAAAACTTCTGCTATCCTGTTCTCTCACAGATGGTGAGGCTGTGGACGTGGTCGTGGTCGTGGTAGAAGCAGAGCAGCGACGGAAGCATCCGTTGATCCACCAGCTGCCCCAGCTCAGGAACAAGCTCCAGCAGCACCAGTTCAGGCACCAGCTGTGCCTATCGCTATTCCAGGTCTTCAGGAGACCTTGGCTCAAATTTATCTGTTTGCACTGGCCTGGCTCAGGCGGTTTCAGCCACCACAGCCGCAACTACTTCACAGGCCGGGGGAGGCAATCAGACTCCAGTTGCCCGTACGCCTGAGCAGGTAGTGCAGGGACTTCAGATGCGGGGGGCACCTCCAGCCCAGCCGGTTGTACCAGCTCAGGAATTCATAGTGCCAGTTATACCAGATGATGAACAACGTCATCTTGAGAGGTTTGGCAGACTCAAGCCTCCGTCATTAAGTGGTGCTGAGGACGAGGATGCCCAGGGTTTTCTTGATAAGTGTCAGCGAATGCTCCGGACAGCCGGGATTCTTGAGTCTAGTGGTGTGGCATTCACCACTTTTCAGTTTACGGGAGCTGCCTTTAATTGGTAGGAGGCGTATGAGAGGCGTAGGCCGGTTGATGCAGCGCCCCTTACTTGGCAGCAGTTCTCTACTCTTTTCTTGGAGAAGTATGTGCCACAGTCCCGCAGAGAGGAGCTGCGTAGACAGTTCGAATGGCTGCTACAGGGGGATATGACTGTGTCGCAATATGAGTCAAAATTTTCTGAGTTGGCTCGATATGCTGTATGGATGGTTCCAACTGACCGTGAAAGGATCAGGAGGTTTGTGGATGGCCTTAACTATAATCTCCATATTTTATGACCAGGGAGAGAGTATTGGGTGCTACTTTCGAAGAAGTGGTGGACATAGCTCGCGAGATTGAGACGGTTCGCCGTCAGGAGCGAGAGGAGAGGGAGGCTAAGAGGCCTCGAGGATCGGGTAATTACAGCGGTACTCCATCGAGAGGCTAGTTCCAGCAAGGTAGAGGTCGTTCCTTCAGGCCTGCTTAATCAGTCCGCCCAGGGTATAGTGGGGCATCTGCAGGTCGTGACTATCATGGATTGCAGCAGGGTCACTCATCACTCAGCGCCCTTCCAGCTCATGCTCCGTCAGCCCAAGGTCCTTCTAGGCCGATTGCATTTGCTAGTGCACCAGTGAACTGTTATGAGTGTCGTGAGATGGGCCACATACAGAGGCATTGTCCTCATCGTGGTGCTAGATCGTCCCAACAGAGGGGTCAACCCTCGACTTCTGATCCAGTTACTTTACCACCCGCCCAGCCAGTTAGGGGTGGAGGTCAGGCAGCCAGAGGTCGCCCCAGAGGGGGAGGTCGAGCAGGCGGTGGCCAGGCTCGATTCTATGCTATTCCAGGCAGGACGGATGCCAGTGCTTCTGATGCCGTTATTATAGGTATTGTTTCAGTCTGTCATAAAGATGCCTCTGTATTATTTGATCCCAGTTCCACTTATTCATACGTGTCCTCATATTTTGCTCAATATTTGGGTATGCCCCGGGAGTTTCTTGCTTTACCTGTTTATGTGTCTACCCCGGTGGGCGATACTGTTGTTGTGGATCGTGTATATCGGTCATGTGTAGTAACTATTGGGGGTCTGGAGACCCGAGTGGAC
>MCJB01052244.1:26650-40913 GCA_002018475.1 Nicotiana obtusifolia | reverse complement strand
ATGTATGATGCTTTATGTAGGTTCTGATACAAAATCTGTCAGAACTTAAAAGCTTCACAGCCCTCAGCCACCACTTGCACTCCGGTTGTACACATCTGAAGCAATACACAGTACGCGAATTAATCACCTTCTTGATTCTAAAATCTTTCTTCAAGCAAGAAAGTTTCAACCAAGTGGCTAGTTCTTCCTTGTTCTTGAATGACATTCCTTTATAAAAACCTGTTTCATCATCTTGAACATGGCTAGACTGCATTGATTGTGTAGTGCCCACTATATTGCTCGCAACTTCAGGTATAGGGATCGGGTCAGCCCCACTTCCATTATTTGGGATGTTCACATCCACCCCATCTAATTCATCATTTAACACATCTTGTTGGTCTTGAGATATATTGTGGTTCTCTACCGGGCTTCCAATAACATATACCCTTAAAATGGGCCTAGCTACATCATTCAAATAAGCACGCAAACGAACCTGATCAGTTATCTTAAATGGCAAGACCCTCTGATTCTCAAAAGAGCTGTGCATGTAAGTGATGGCAAGATCTTTTGGTTCACAAGTTAATTCGCAATACGTGATGATTAGGTTCACAAAATCATCGAACATAACATCTCTTTGGACAGTCATCGCTATCGTCTCTAACATGTCACTACCCTTCCATCGCCAAATATATCGATTATTCTTCTCGATCCATTCACCATGGCAATCAACCCCTATTGTTATTGAGTCCTCCATTAGTGGTGTTCGAGGTACCTAAAGATATTTTGTTTAACAAAATATTGGTCATGAGAGTACATACCAATCTATAACAAAATGAAACAGCTGCAGCACTTGTTCCAACATATTATTAACTTGTTGCAACATGTAATAAAATTGTTGAAACAACTCACTAATCTGTTGGAATCAGCTTTAGTTTTTTTGGGGTAATGTTTCAGACTGTTGAAGATGTCCAACAGATTGTTGAGTTGTTGCAACAAGTGTATTACTTGTTGCAACAAGTAGTACACTTGTTGCAGCAAGTCAATAATCTGTTGGACATGGCTTCAGTTTTTTGGGTTCTGTTTCAGACAAAAACCGAAGCTGACTCCAACAACTTCATAATCTGTTGTAGAAGTTGCAACAACCACATTGCACGTTGCAACAACTACAACAGCTACTGTAAGTTGTTGGAAAATCAGTAGATTTATACTCAGGTGAAAAATCAAAAGAAGAACAAGAAGAACAATGGAATGAGTTATGTAGTAATTCCCACTGCTACACGAATGAAATCCAGTCAACAAAATTGCAAAATCAGGTGGTCTTGTTTTTTTCTTTCTTGAGCAAAAATCAGTCAAGAAGAACAAGAACAAGAAGAAGAATAAGAAGACGCAGAAGACGAAGAAGAAGAAACGAGCAGCAGAATAAGAAGAAGAAGCAAGAAGAAGCATCAACAAGAAGAAGAAACGAAGCAAAAAAGAAGAGGCAAAAATGGTGGAAACGGCGCAGGGGCTTTTAATATTTGGCGCGTTTTTCCCCCAGTAGGGTTTATGTGGGTTGGGTCAAAGTGCTAAAAATAAAACTTGAGTTTAAAATATAAAAAATAAAGCTCTGGGCTAAAGTGTTAAAAATATAACTTTGGGGTGAGTCAAACCTCCCTAATCACTAATCCAAAATTTATCACCCCTACTCAATTAAAAAAACTAGAGTTACCCCAACTCAATTTTAAAACCTATTTGTCACATATAATTAAAAGCCCCAGGAAACTCAGCGTTCTGTTTTTGTCTGAAAGTTTCTCCTCTTAAATTATTTTCTTCGTAAAATAGGTTAGAAGATTTTCTTTTACGAACACTGTTTTGGTCCAATAACTTTACAGTTACACTTTCTTAGTCCTAAATTACTTCTCACTTTTCACTTATTGAGGTTGTTTGATCGGTTGGAGAAGCTAAACCAGAGATAAATAAACTCTAGATAACAAAAATGCATACAAGTGCAATAAGCTGTAGTTGTAAATATCAAATTGATAAAGGATTTTATTTAAATTGTTAGCCAATAGATTACTTTGTTTCACGCTTAGAAAGCAAACTAGATGGGATGCCCGGGCCTAACACTTTGGATTAGAGCGTGTTTTATTTCGATAAAAATACTGTTTGATAACATAAAAAGATGTTATGGTAATTTTTGCTTAAAAGGTAATATCCTATTTAACCTCACCGCTATTGCTTTCCACCGCCCCGATTTCCCCATCGGGTTAAACAGAGTTGTATATGAAAGGTTGAAGATGCTTTCCACATAATTGAAGTGCGAGGACAACTTCACAAAAGGAAAAAAAAAAAATCCATGAAATGGATGCTCAAGTGAAATATTACTTTGATACATATATTCTTTATAATCAAATCAATATATTTGTGATTACCACAACAAATTTACCATTGAAGAAGTCACATAGAGGGGCAACAGATACTTCGTCACAATAGTGCTAATGAAATTTATCAAATTGCAACCGTTACCATAGAAATAGCTTGGTTTGCAAACTTTTGTATCTACATTTTTCCACCAATCATGTTTATGATTCCCAGTTGAAGGCTTGCACAGAAAATGAGTGGAGTTTTCTACTTATGTACCGAACTTTTGGCACAGAGAAACGTTAACTTGTCTATTTTCATCCTCATTTCTTCATGTTACCTTATGAACAGAACTCTTGGGATCAGCATTCAGATTTCAACAACTCGTTATATATGATGAACTAAAAACTTTTTGATATTCTCTCAGTACCCCAGTTGCTGCAAATAAGAATTTAGAAACTACGAGCCACAGATAGCAAGAAAAGAGCAAATATCATAGAAGCAGCACATACAACAAAGAGTTCTTACTGTGTAAGCTCTAATGTAGCTTTCTGACCAAAGGTCCAAGCCGTACGTTCAGTTGGATCGCTGGGTGCTGATGATGTATCCTATACCACCCATAAGCAAACGTAAACAAAACGAATATTGAAATCGGAGGGAGGAATTATATCCAAATGGAAAGAAGATACATAGCATTCTAAACACAAAGATTTCAGAAACTTACCTCATATCCCATGAAAAATAAGCTCAACTCCATCTCGGGGAAATGTAATCTCTTGAGCAAACTGTAATAGAGAAGGTATCTATCATACCAAAGCTGTAATATTTGATACTGAGCCAAAGCACTTTGGCTCCAACTAAGACAAAATACATCTATACTTAACCAATTCAAGAGTTTGATCAAATTTGTAGTCATAAAGTTCAGAATTATATTGATCAAACATAACACTGTTTGATCCTATTTTTCACATGATTTCAGAGACACAGGAGACCACGACGGAGAGTGTAAAACAACTGCAGCAACAAACGTGTGCTTAGTCTAATACTCTGTGCTGTAACAATGAAACATCAACATCAAAGGGATTTACTAATTGATACTAACGCTAAAGGATGTAATAGTACCTTATGACATCCTGCTTGAACTTGATGATTTCTCTATGCATTTGCGAAAAGTATGGATTCAAGACATTCTTTTTTGCAAACAAACCAGAGATGATCCTTTTGCAACTTCTTCTCTTATGCTACTGAGGAAATAGGACGCAAAGTAAATTAAAAAGAATAGTCAGTACAATGATAGAGTGAGTCTCACCAGAAGTATTGATATTGATTAAAAAAAAACCATCGAGAAAAATCGAGAAGCAAAGGAGAAGATACGGAAGTCAGTAGAAGTTTTGATATTGACAGAAGTACTGATATTCATAGAGCAGAGTAAAAGGCAGATGAAATTCCATGAAAAGCAATGAGAAATATCCGTAGGTGCATTGTTATATCACAGCCTACTCAGCAAAGTTTAGCACACTTGTAGCTGTACGAAAAAGCAAGAGGTAGCAAAATGCTTTTACTTGACATTCCTCGTTAACAAAAGATTATGCAGATTAATATACTTATGCTTATAGTCATTCAACAAACAAAGATAACTTGGTGTCCCACTCTTATAGCTTTCTTTGTGCAACTCTGCTTTCCAAATATAAGTATTTCTTACAAAGGCATAAAAGAATATCTAACCTGGTGTAGACTATACTTTGAAAATAGCATAAGTAGCACAGATGTAAAATAGGCAAAACTAAGCATGAAGGAAGCAGCAAGGTAGGTAGTGAGTAAAATTATTGGAAGAATATAAGTTTCTATAGATAGGAAATAAAGGTTAAGCATCTGACCTGAGTGATGAATATTTAACTTGCCACTATTGACTTACATGTTGTGAGCCCTAAGAGGAGCAGTGATACTTTGTCCTTCACTACCAGGCAATCAGGTTGTTACAACTGGCTCTTTTTTTCAAATATCAATACATGGACACTTTAGCCTATGTAAATCTCAAATGCAACGGTTTTACAAGCCCGTCTAGCAAGCGATGCAAAACTGTCCAAAATGAGCTATGATTTCTGGTAGTTAAGTTGCCTCATGGCCCTTAAAAGTATACTGCTTAGAGTGTGTAGCAGCATCTCATGCCTGAGTGTGCATATCAAACAAAGAGAGCTTAATGTGACCGCAATCTGAAGGTGAACCATTTAGTGCAAGTATCGAAATCCTACTTTTCCACATGATTTCAGAAAAGAAATGGCACACGAGATCATGACGCAGAGTATAAAACAACTTCAGCAACAACCATGTGCTTAGTCCAATACCTCCGGCTGGTTTGCTAATAAAAGCAGCCTTTAGAAGTGGCGTATATGCTCACTGCTATACTCTTCAACGTAAGCGGATAGACTAACTTAGCTGCAAAACACAAAGGAAAATAATGTAATTAGCCATGGAAATTTGTAGTCAAAGTATAGTTGCTAAATATGAAAGAATTTGTTGATGATAAAAATCAGCTTTATTTTAGCAGAGAAGAATAAATTCACACACAGTAGAATTGAATCAACAAATGGAAACATAGCAGTGAAGGATCTAACTTCTAATAAACTGAAAAACCCTCCTCCTTTGTCCGGGCTTGGGACCGGCTGTGTCACAATATAACTTGAACATAGGCGGAGTTAAAAATGTAACTTTTTTCTTGAGATAAGGATCATCTAGGTCATTTCGCAGAGTTCAATAAAAAAAAGTAAAAATATGTAATAAGCCTTTGCAATTTTGGATTTGTGAATACGGATATCTTCACAATGTAAACATTTTGGTCTGTATATTGCACATCAAAAAACTATATGAGAACGGTAAAAGTTTAGCCAGGATTTGCATATACACAAGCCAACTCTTATTGGGTGCACACCACATTGTAGAGAAATTATTTCAAGCTCCAAGAAAATTATTGAAATAAGCAATAAGTAAAACAATTGCAAAACAACATTATAAGCTGCTTCCCCTTTTTTGTAAGAATTAGTGAATGAGCACCAACAATCAACAAGACGAATATATGGCTACGCAAGAAACATAAACAACAAAGCTACAGAGTTATAGAAGGGCATTTTGAATGATTTCATCACACACTATGTTATATGTGGATTGGTCATCATCATTATCTGTTGTAGGTGGTCGGATTAATATTTTTATACATTTTGAACTCTTTGCTGTCCATGAGAAAATACTGACTCACATAAATAAATTCCAACATAATCTAATATTTGTCCTTACGCTTTATTTATCGTCATAGGGAAACACAGGCGTAGTGGAAATTGTGTTCTTTTAAATGGGATAGGTAACTTCTCATCGTCTGAAGATAACAATGGTATTCTGGGAATAAGTACATGTGTATTCTTAAAATCAACACTCGCAATTTTAGCACTTATAACACGACTCTTAAAATCACAGCATATGAGTCGTGAACCGTTGCACAAACCTTCACAAGGATTTAAATTTCGCAGCAACATAACAGGACAATTTTCTTTCAAGGTTAACTTGTAAGGAGGTAAACAAGCAGGGTTCAACGAGTGTAAAAAATCTTCAAACTGACTGTGATCACTCGGTTCAATAGTTTCGTCAATTGCAACAAATGTCCTAGCATCTTTAGGAAATTGGGCTATAACCTATCATTTAATTCATCAACAAAGTCATTTTTGGTCGTCAAAATAACACGAGAAGTTAAAAAAGCAGAATCATGAAAAGAAGTATGCAAATCAGGATATATTATTTGAGCAAGAGATCCAACGATTCTTTTTCAGTAATATAAGGAACAATGAAAGATCTCGGAATTTTTATTTTGTCATCCATATTTGTCTTTTCTTTTCCATTTCCAATTCTCATCAAAATATTCACAGGAAAAGGATCATTTTTTGCACGCATATCCTCTGATAGTCGTAGTTTTTCAAGCTGATTCCATATTTCAGAGTCCAATATGCTTTCCCGAATAAAGTCTTCTTTTTTACTACTTCGAAAAAAAGGAAGAGTTTGTCTAAAATCTCCTCAAAAAACAATAACTTTTCCACCAAAAAAGTATTTTTGTGTCCATAAGATCTTTCAAAAGAGTCTAGAAGATGCCAGTGAACTTTGCTTGCTGATATTGCAAGAGAATTTTTCATCGAGATTTTAAAACGTGAATGAGCTGTCCGTCCTCCTGGAAGGATCAAAGCTGCAGCGCCAGAGGTTGTCGTTGCTAAAGCTACAAATCCTTTGGATCTCACAGTTGCCAATAACGCACAATATAAGAATGTCTTACCACTTCCTCAAGAACCATCAATAAAAAAGGCTCCTGATTTGTTGCCAAATATTCTATCAACAATTGTGCTGTATGCCTTTTTTGTTCAATATTTAATTTTCTATGTAACAATAAATCTTCATTGCAAACAATGATGTTTCCGTCGAAATATACTTCCTTCGCTTCATTTGCCATTTTTGAAGATCTGATAGTTTCTGAAACAAGGTTGAACTCGTTAATATCACGGCCCATAGAATGTAGTATATCATTGATGTGGTTCAGGACAGCAAGGTGAATATCTTTTGCATCTATATTTGCTAAACTCTTAAAGTCTTCGGACATTAAATCTTCAAATTGTTCCCACAATTCTCTAGGATTGGTAGGGCTGCAGTATACTAATATTGTAGCAAATAAACGTCTTAAACTATAAGGCATTTGATAACAGGCAGCTTCTGACGTACAATCAACCAAGCTATTATCACAATACAACAATCCTCTTTTTTTCTGCAGATTCTCTAAATGTGTCACAACATATCCCATATACTGTAAGAAGATCTTCGTATGATTTCGGTCCTCTCACATTCATTAGTAATAATCTAAGATGATATCTTTCGCCTTCTGTTGGATGACACGTTACAACTCGTCCGATAACATTACCTAGTCGTCGAGTCCACATTTTGTACGTAGATGACCATACGAAATATTGTGGGAAATCTTTATACAGCTTCAGCTCTTTAGTATCTTTATTTGTTTTATTCATCAAGAAGAATTCTGTTAACATCGTCTTCGTAATCATAGGATTTTTCAGAATACTGTCAATTGTGTTAGTGTTCTAAAGAAACAAACTGTAGTCCCTCAAGATGTAATTGGAGGTGATAAACACTTGGAGTCATTTCACTGATAGGAAAAGCAAATAGGCGCCACATAGCTTCGGGCGGTGACACCCATCTAGCAGATTGATATTCTTTTATCTTATCTATTTCTATATTTGTGTTATCTTCATGTAAACCAAATGAAATTTTATCATGTCCTTTGCAGATATATTTGTATATATATTTGACAACTTTAATATCTGAGCAAATTTCGACATTTATATGACAATTATATTTGCATAACAAATAAGGATCGTAAGGAACAACCCATTGCCAAGAAATTGCTCCCTTACTTTCACGGATTTACTTGTGTTTCTTCTTCTATAAGTTGGGTATGAGTTGTTTCCTTTTATTGTATTGTCGGCAAAGCTCTTTGGGTACTTAAATTTGCACTCTCCTTTTTTATTCATACAAGAATTTGTAGGATTTAAATAACCACAAGGCCCATGCACCATATGTTTAATAACAAGCTTATGTAAATAAGAGTTTGCATCAAGATCAGGCAGCTCAGCAGAGATAAACTTGTCATAAGTTTCAGGTGTCAATTATTTATAGTCATCAGTAAGTATCATAAGAAAATGAGCATGTGAAAGACCTCGTTTTTGCAATTCTATAGTGTACATAAAAGCTGCAACTTTTCCAAATATGTTTCTTTTTAATATATCTGTCTTCATCTCTTCTACCTTCGCTCTGAATATACGACTAATTAAATCGGGCCTATTTTGAGTTTCATCTGTGGGAAGCAAATGCTCTTTTATTTCTGGCCAAGCGGGATTGCATGTCATGGTCAAAAATATATCTGGCTTTTCAAAGTGTTGCACTAATGCAATAGCATCCATATAACGTTGACGCATATCTCTCGGACCACCTGTAAAACTTGCCAGCAGAAAGTTCTGTTTTCCTATCTTAGAAGCTTCTCTTTCACCAAGTCGTAGGATATCAAGAATTCCTTGTAGTACATTAATTCGGAATAAATCTTGGTTAAATGAGGCAAAATAACCTCTGAGTTACCACTTTTATGATCAACTGAGTATTGTTGAAATAATCAGCCAGAATGTAAAACTCCGTTCTCCTCATTGTCTCTCATTTGAAGTTTGTAACGATAATATTCACGGCAAGAAACAATATCCCTTTTTCATTTTCCCTTTTCTAGAACTTCAGCTTCCATGTCAAGTAGTCCATCAATTAAACACATATTAGATAAAGTTGGAAGTTGTTCTTTTCCGTAGTAAGCTCTCTTTTTTCTCAATTTATTTCCAGGTTGTATAACCTTCTGAATACCCGAATGCCATCCATTTCGACCATACGGGAATAAAAGCGGATATTGCAAAGGGTCATAACAACCATAATAGTAATTTACCAGCTGGCTTTTGTTACTGTGAGTGTAAATTCGGATATGGGTTACAGAGGTATTATTGTTTATTTCTTGTTCTAACCATAATGCTGCTATGTCTGACACAGTTGGTAGGTTATATACCGCTGATCTAAGCCAGAACCACACCTCAATGCAATATAAAAGTTTAATAATTCTGGGATATGTATTAGAGATTTCAAGAAAATACAATAAGGATTATTTATCTTCAGTATACCCATTAACTTCTCAACAACTGATTGTCTAAGTATACCCGAGGAAGTCATTCGATTCAACATTTCAGTGTTATCATCATAAAAATACAATTGTAAATTTCTTGGTTGTCGATTTGATGAAATTAAATCATTTATGAAGTGATACATTTGTCCCTGTACTTTAAATGTGTTGTACTTTAAATGTGTAAATGACATGGTTTCTTTTTCCTAGCACCTTGTCATAGTCAACTCCAAGTGAAGTAAATCTAAACATGTTATTGTACACTCTAAGGTAAGTACGGAAGTGCTTAGATTCTTCAGTATTGGCTAAGTAGAGATTAAATAATTCATCGGGCATTTCATGTGATGTCAACTTAACCGAACCGTTGTTACAACAAAATCCTGGAGGTTCATATTCAAATTTTTTTGCACAACAGTACTGGCAGTTCGGAACCTTTTTTAGAGCAACATAGTCGCATTGTTGCTCTTTAGTATCCAGGCACACCTTGGTGGTCCGACTATTTGTTGAATATGTAGGAAGTATCATCAGAAAAAAAGGGAGAAGTAAGGAACATGTATGGCAGATAATATTGTAACACGAGGCTTGTGTAAACAATCATGGTTTACAACAACGTACAAATATATATCATTCTGAAGAAAGCATAATATAAAGGTTAAATTTACCTCTTTTTGGAATCGTTGGGGGATCGGATCACATATACCCTTCCCTTTTTTTTTAAATTACCTCGCGATCTAGTCGCATAGGCTTCAAGGCTAGTAGCTGGTACACAAAATTTTCAAGATGTTTAATAGCATACAGTGAAGCTTTAGTAGGTGCAAAGCATACAATGAAGGAGCGCAAATTATTTATTTTATTTCAGTTTATAGACATATTTAAGATAAATAACACATAGAATTATTGCTGAGAAGAAATTAGGAATGAATGATTATATAAGATTAAAGTTGAAGAAAACCTTTATCTTTGACAGCCAACGGCTTTCCATCGTGTCCTTCACAAGGTACACCAGATGTCGAACCTAATGCACAAAAAATTCTAATAAATATATAAAACTACAGTAAATTCAAAGTGGAACAATATATTTTCTGTTGCTTACCAAGTTCAAACACAGAGAAATAGTCAGTAACATTCTTCTTTTTTTTGTCTAAGCCAGTTGCTGCCCCATCAGATAAAGATACATCAGCTATAAATAGGAAGCAAAACATGTTTAGCATTAGCAAATTATATCTTAACACAGTCATCAAAGCAACACATATTTTCATGTAAGAACTATAGCTTCTTTTAGTTTCGTACCTCTGCTACCAACAGAACAGGGCTCGCGTATCGTCAGAGTTCTTTGCTTAGGTAAGTCAGCCTTAGCTTTGAAGGATGACCCTTGTTTAGTGTAATCAACCAACAGGCGCTGATTTTTTGCTTCAAGCTCTTTCGATCGTCGTTGTGATAAAAGCACTCTTTTTTACCAACTGATTAGTTGTTTGCACAGGTCACGTCTCCTAAGCTTGATCTTAGATATTGTTTCTGCTGAGTAGCGACATTTCTTTTTTGGTGTGCAGCTACTTGACGCCGAGTTTTTTTAATCCATCAACATTGCAGTTTGACCAATTTACCAATATTTAAAACGATACAAATAAAGTATGTACTATACACCCTTATAACCAAAAAGGTATTCTAGCAGTAGTACATCACTTGTCAGAAACACTTTTTTTTTTAAAAATCTTTGACAAGAAACCCAAAGCCATTGCATCGACAGGCAAAGTTGGAAATATATATCAAGACTTACTTTGGATGTTTATTCTACTCCCTGTTGCTATTTTTAGGTCCAATTTCTTTTTGGTACTTACTTGATGTGCCCCCCAAAACCACAAAAATAGAGCCATGTAAAATCGCTATATTAGGATCATGCTTTGACGATAGGTCTTAAGCCAACTCTGACGTTTTGAAAGCAGCAGGAGGATACGAACTTCACAGTTAGAAACAATGAATTGATAAAAGCCTCCTTTTTTTTTTTTGCTTATAACAATGCCAATTAAATACATAATGACCCACAAAAGGCCATATATATCTATTATCTGACTTTGCAGAACAAAACAAATTTTATAATTAAAAGAAAAAGCAAACTTTACTGCTGTAGAGAAAATATTAAAAGAACAGGTAGATACAAACTACTCAGGCACAAACAAAAAACTCATAGCTATGTGGTGCCTGCGATACTCAAAAGTTAAAAAACCAAAATCAAGATTCCCTTTTTTGGTTATAGTTTTTATAACCTTTTTATTGTTCAGATATTCTCAATAAACACAGCGAAAGCAGGAAGCAAAGCCAATGAAAGAAGGTGAATACAATAACAGAGAAGGCTTACCGGAAGTATTGATATTGACAGAAGATGAATTCAAGGAGAGAAATCGATAGTTAACGCAGAAAATACAGAGGTCAAGAACAGTTTTGATATTGATGGAGAATTGGAGGAGAGAATAGTCAGCAATTGATATGCGCTGTTAGTTCACAGCCGGCATAGTCACCATGTTCTAGCGTACGTGTAGGTCGGCAAAATCTCGCCGTAATATTTCAGCAGGAAGGATGTCAACGGTCACCTGCTTGCTTTAGGGCGTAGTTGGTAATTAGTAATATAGTCTACCATTTTGCAGAAGAACTCTGTTTTTAAAATCTTTAAAAAAATATTCTGTAATTTTAAAGGATCAGAAAACTTAGGTTGACCAATTGTGCATTGTGCTATTCAATAAAAAATAAAAATATTCCACCCCAACCCAAAAGGGGAGGAATATGAAGCATCTTTTATTTGAAGAAAAAAAAAATGTCCTGAAAGGATTCCACCCCAAGAGGGTGTGACCTGGGTAGTTTATCATGCAAGTATCAATTGCTAATTCCTACAGCTTGAACTCCAGACCCATAGGTTAGACAATTTTTATTTTTCATTTGAAGATGAACATGAAATATACTTCTTACTTCTCATCCCTCATTATTTTCGTGGTAAAACAACAGAAAGCTTAAAATGAAATTCAACAATGAAAACCCTTACTACTAGTATATAGCATATATAGTTAACTTTCCATCGACATGGTAAAACATCTCAGTTATTGGCAAAATGTTAGCGAGACTTTAAGAAGTGTGTGTGAGTGTTTTCTTCTTCTTTTTTCCGAACCGTTCGCCTGAAAAGGACAAACGAAAGATCTTGTGTTTCTTCAATAATTTCTGATCTCCGGTGGATTTCTCATTCAATGAAACATTTGATTAGTAAAAGCAATAGGATTATGACTCTCTTCCTCCTCCTCATCCTCTTGATGTATGGGATCAAAACTTGGAGAGTTATTAGGGACAGTTGTAGCACAAGTATCATCAGGCAGTTGATCAAAAGCAGTGGAATTGAAAGTATTAGCACTGTTAATGTTGTTGATGAGGTTGTTGTTTGAAACAGAAGAGTTGTTTGAATAAGTTGGCTGTAGAATTGCAATGTGATGTTCTTGGTGGAGTTGTTGCTGCTGAAGATGATGTAGTTGTGAAGTTTGTAAAGCATTTTCCACTGCATATCTATTGTTCATTAGTTGTGTTTGCACTACTGCTCGTTCTGCTTGTAAAGATGCCACCTACAAAATTCATGCAACTGAACTTGTTCATATCGGTCCCATATTTTCTGATAGAGTGTAATATCTTTATATTGATGATGTATAGCTTTTCACAAAAAGTTAGGGAAAATCTATGAAATTATTTCAATATTGAACCTTGGACATATAATAGTTCCGGTTCGAGTCCGTATAGCCCTATAAAAATTGCAAAACTAAAAAAATTGTACAATTTTCATTTCTTCATTATTATTTTTTGCTTGTACTAGGGTTATGAACTTATCGAGTCGATTCCATGATTATAAGTTCATTCCATACAATTAAATCAAAGTGGCCTATAACATAACCGATAATTTAGGCTAATTTAGTAATTACGTAGAAATTAAAGAAAGTTACCAACCTTCTACAACCACGTAAAAATCATTGACAATGTATAATTTTATTTATATTATTAGTGTATATAAGTTAAGTCATTATTGTATATTGCGGTTATAAATTATTTAAGAATTCAATAATCTTTTCATAATCCGGTTTTTTTAGAGATCATTTCATTATTACCATGAATTTAGTTCCTTCGGTGGGGGGCGTAAATTTTATGGATGGTCATTCAGTTTTGTACGCATTAACCAAAAACCATTATTCTTTCTTTTGCTGCATTCAAATCATTTTACTTTGCTCCAATCTTCAAAAAATGGCTTTGATCATTTTAACTCCATCCATTCACCTTAAAAACAAGCCTTATATTAGTAGTAGTTGTTTTGAACCAAAAATATATATATATATAGAGAGAGAGTATTATTCACCAAGGAAATGACAAATCGTGATCGAACTTATTAGCAGTTAGCATTGCCGACCCAATTGGAATAGTCTAAGTTCCAAAAAATTAGACGGAAAATTTGTTATTCTCCAAAGGAAAAAGGTTACTTCAAAAGTTAAAGTGTTGTTATGATTAACAGAAATAAAAACCAAAATATTAAATAACTAATGTTACCATCAGAATCATGACAAATTATCACATTAATAAAGAATATATCTAGAAGTAGCGAACCTGTTGTTGCAAAGCAAGGATGGTCGAAACACAGCCATAAACAGGATCCGACAGCCTAGCCTGAGCTTCATAAGTTATAGTGACCACCGCATCATGGCGCCGGTTAGCCGGAATATGCAACAAGAGCTTAGACACGTTACTGGCTCCGAACACCTTGTGCACGGCCGCGAACCGAGCCGCACCTTGATCGGAGCCATAATGGGGTGCAAAAATGCACCCACTGATGCATTTTCTTCTCAAGAACTTGCATGCACCACAAGGAGCCATGGAAGTCGGAAGTGCTGCAGAAGCTAGTGGCTCCACGGCTCCGGTAGCACGCTTTCCAGGACCCTTACGTCGATTCTTCGATGTGCCATCACTTGATGGCCCATCCATATGGTGGCTTAGCTAAATGGAGAGTGAGAATTTAGTTAGTACGTAGTATAGTAAAAGAAAAAGGGTGTTAAAAGACTTGTGTTTTATAAGAATAAGAATGAAGAAATGCATGTAAGTCTCGTGAAGGGTTGGCAAAGGTAGAGACGTTAAGGTTGGTGAGAGCTGAGAAATACGGGGGTGGGGGTTTGTTGTGGG
>MCJB01052244.1:6179-26301 GCA_002018475.1 Nicotiana obtusifolia | reverse complement strand
GGGGGGGGTGGGAATATGACTGTACTTCTTGAGTGTGAGGAGCACGTGCAAAGAGAGTGTTACTACATGTTCACTTAGTTTTAATTTAATCTAACTAGTCATGTTCATATTCTTATTTTAGATCCAATGTTTTCTTACAACTCTTTTAATTTTATCAGAAATTTATGTAAGTAAATATATATATATATATATATATATAAATTTTATGTAGTATTTTTTAATTTGAACTTATTTTATAGTTCTACCAACATTTTAAAATGTATCTTTTTATCATACTGACATGAAAAAAATTACATTTTATAGTATTTTTCGCATAGTTGTTGAATATATCTAAATTTTAATTTTAAAATACTTAGTTAAACTAATCAAATTTAGCTTTAAAATATAGTCAAATTGACTCTCGATCAGTTCATTTAAGTTTAAATAGAGAAAGTATATTATTATATCCAACTACTTGAAATTGAGGCGTAATTATTGTTTTTGTTGTTAGAATACTATAACATATATAGGATAGTATGTGGGAGGTTGGGGAGTTTTGTTAGAGGAGGGAAATCATGGGAGGAGCTGTCTCTCAAGGGAGGACACAAGATTTTTGCTGCCCGTGGCGTGTGGGAAGGTGGAAACCGGACGTATTTAGTTAACATATCATGAAATCAATACTTACACTAGTTAGTACATGTTTTCTTTGCAGTTGTGGCCAAGCTAGATTGCATAATCACCTACCATATACTAAAATTTTATTTTCTAAGAGTTTTGGTTCTTTTAAGCTTCGACTATTTTTGGAGGTTTCCAAGAAAGAAATTCCTTAAAAAAGACTGTTGTTTCACGTTCTTATAATTAACTAAATAATTTAAAATGTGGGTAAACATCAATTGTCATGATGCAAATTATTTTATTATAACAAATTATGTACGCTATTTTAAAAATATATATCTACTAATAAGAGGTGTCTAGATGATCACTAAAAAGTTAAATCCTCCGTTACGACGCCTTATGTTAGGTCGGAGAAAGTCCTACAAGCTTCTATACTAACATAAGTTATTTGAAAGAATTTCGCCAAGTATAATTTTATGATTGAAAATTAAATGCGTTTTACACGTAACTAGTTAATGAATCAAAGTGCATGATTTCTTTATTTCTTAATTAGCAGAGGGAATTATTCTAAACATCCTTTATACTATAATCGGATTGTGGATAACTCAAAATTTTCAGTATCACTTAATGCTTATCACCTATATATATATATATATATATATATATATATATATATGTAATCATACACAAATACAAGGGTGAATCTCATATTGTAAAACCAATTGCGTATAATGCCATAGTGATAGTGTAGTTTACTCTAATGCTAGAAAAAGTAAAATGAGGTTTGCAAAATTATAGTATAATACAAAATTTCCCCCTTAGGAAAGCCGATGTTCGAATATCGAAATAGGAGGAATAACAACTGAACTGAGATTTGCTAAAATTTTCTCATGAAATTATACTCCCTCAACTGATACACTATTTTTTATTCTTCTAAAAAAAAGTATATTTTTACTAAAAGTAATTTAACATTAAAATATTTATCTTATTCTCAATAAAATTTTTATAAATATATAAATATTATGACATATTGATATATTTAGTACTATAAATTTTAATAATTTTATTTCTTTCTGCATGTTAAATCCAACTATGACAGGTAAATTAAAATGGAGGAGTATATAATTCTTTTTTAAAAATATAACAAAATCGTGGTTACTTTTTGGTGCTTATCGTGCGGCCCAAACCCCTATTCTCCTATTAGGGCAGGAAAAGAAGACAGAGCTTACTACGGACCTTCGTAGGTTAAGACACAAGAAGAAGAAACGTTGTATTTTTTCTTCAAAAAAACAGGACAAAGGACTCCAAATGACCAGCAGAAAGCTTGTGCGGGACTTGTTTATCTCTAAACAACCTATTTTCCGCCGAATATTAGCACCACAACAGGTTCTTGTTTGTTTNGGGGGGGCTCTGTTTGTTTTCTTGAGTGTGAAGCTATTGAATTTGTGTGTAATCGGTTTAGTTGATCTTTTAGAAAAGTGTTTCTTTTTTCAAACTTTTTTTGTTTGTACAGGTGGTTTATGGTAGAGTTGCAACAAATTTGAGGTTGGTTGGAGCAGATAGGCATTATCTGGGCATTCGTAATTTTGGTGTATTCAATGAGTTCTCCAAGAAGGTTAAAGGCGAAGTTGACAGGTATTTGCTACTATTTGCTATCTGGTATGCTTTTTGTTTCAGTGCTGTAGCTTTTTACGTAGTTATCTGTTTTCAAAGTTGAAAGATTGTAGCTTTACCATTTTTTTCTTGGATAATGGTATTAAAGAAGAAAAAAAGGGATTTTGTGCAAGCTGGGAAATTTTAATACTGATAATTAAAAGCTCCTTTTTTCAAAGGACAGTGGAGTGCGGGTTAGCTTGCACATGGTCGATTAATTCTACCGTGTACCTACTACCTCCCGTTATGGTAGGTATCGGGTAACTCTGCTTTAGGCAGATGGGAAGAAATCACCTAGTTATTTCTGCCTCCGCTGAGATTCAACCTGTTCACCTTCCACTTTATTGACCGCTAGGCCACATCCTTGGGTGCAAATTAAAAGTTCCTTTTTGTAGTGATCAATGTTGTGCTTGCTATATCTAGCTCAAAGTCATGGTTTGAGGAGTTGCTATTAGGATATTTCTTGTATAAATCAGATATCATTTCATTAATTCGCTAAGGTGCGCCACAAATATAAAAAATCGAGGTATGTAGGTACTTTGATCTCCCTTAAAGCCTACCCAACTATCTATACAAAGGAATTCTCCACTCCTAAGTATATATGGATAAAAACGAGATATTTATATATCTTCAGTTTGCTTTGATTCATCCTCCAGTTCCTTTGGTTCCAAATGTTTCAGAAAAAGCATAATGGACACTTGGGTGCAAGCCTCTTTACTCCCCAATTCTCCATCTTTCCATAGTCTCCAACACTATCTTTGGGGTTCCTGCTGCCCAATCAACGTTACATTGAGAGAACTCAACTGCCAAATATATGAAGCTACTCTATAGTGTTACAGCAAGTTAGCAACATATACTCGGAGCCCTTGGCACATAAATCTCCAACTTAAAGAAATCTGTTTCTTCATTATGAGATTATCTTTGTAAGTATTGCATTCCAGGTGACACACCCATGTAAAAGTCGCAACTTTCTTCGGTGCTTTAGTATTAAAATCTCTTTCTACCCTGGCTTCTTATCTCCTCAATTAGGTAGACATAAGGAATAAGAGTTTTATGAAAATATACATGCAGACCCTCTTTATACCATCCTAGCCTTCCCACATTCCTCCTCAGTGTAACTGTAAAACATCTTTTTGGACACTTCCACTTCCTCGGATACTCAATCTGAATAGCTCTTCACGAGCTAAACTTTCCTCCTCAGTGTAACTGTAAAACATCTTTTTGGACACTTCCACTTCCTCGGATACTCAATCTGAATAGCTCTTCACGAGCTAAACTTCCAGTAATTTCCTTGAATGATTTCTATGATCATGTCAGCTGCAAGCCCACAAGTGCATCCTATCGTTAGCAATAGCTAACACCGATGGACATAGATTGCATCTTAATGCCACATATTCAACCAAACTTAGCCATTTCCAATGGCGAAGCCAATGAATCTCGTGAAGTCGTCTTTTCTCTTCATAATCCCTGTTTGCATGCGTACTCAATAAAGGGCTGGTTGCTTCATACGAAAGTCATCCATTCATTTCACATATTTAGCAAACTATCTGAATTAGGTTTACTATCAGGTTCCTGTGCCTTGTCTTTCCCACAAATCCTCATTTCCTCCATCATTTCATCCATGATAAAAGGTCTTGCAAGCGCTTCCCTTTCATCAGAACTAATAATTCGAAAGGGAACTTTATCCAGCTGTGGTTTCAAACCTCGTTCTCAATGTACAAATGCTTGCATTAATAGGATTATTCCTTCTCTAATGTCTCTCTCCTATGAAACTTTGAAGCCATCAATCTTAATCCTTTCAATGTAATTCTATGTCCCACAAGCATCGACTATTCTATAGAACAATATAGTATTGTTATCTCCTTTTGTCATATTTTACTCCATTTCACTTTTTTGCCATTACTGATCTTCCTAGCCTTAATCCTCTCTTCAAATTTCATTCATTTCATTTCGTTCCAGGAGTTCCAATTGTTGGACAAATTTTGCTATACTCGTGCCACTTTAGTCATATGGAACACTTTGATGGCAAATTTTTACTCTAAATTTGTTAATGAGTAGTAGTTGATTCTCTTGAGCATATTTGGTGCACTGTTTTAAACTTTTGCTGCACTAAACTCTTGAGAAGATCTGTTGAAATTCAGTATGAGTAACCTGATTCTGAGCATTTCTTTTTTCTTTTCTTTCTTTCCCTTTTTTGGGGTGGGTGGTATGGGACTATGGGGACGCGTTGGTATCTTTAGAAGTGAGAAGGTAGAGAATGCAATTATTTCTCAATGTTATGACTAGTAAAAGTTTAACTTTTTGTGTCGCCCTTTCTATCTATTTGCTCTAATGCTTTATTGGGGGTGTCATTGGGCTTATTCCTCAATGCTTATGGCTGCAGAAATCAAGAATTCCAACAGTCAGTCAAGGTACTGAAGGAGAAAGCAGAGGAGTTGAAAGGGGTGAAGGAAGATCTTAAAACAAGGTGTCTTTTAGTTTCCTGTAAATATAATTTTATAGTAGTTTTAGCCTTTTCCTTAAGGGGCTGAGACATACTGTTGTATGTCAAGGCTGGCAGAACTTCCAATGGGGACCCTGAAATGGTGAACTGGCGAATGCAGAACGAAGCAGACAACTGAGCAGCTTTACAAGCATGTGGATGGTGTTTGGACGGAGGCTGAAGCTACGGCAAAAAAGGTAATAGTGCAACCTCCATCAGTCTCTCTGGTTCTGGTCTAATATTTGATTGCTGAATCATGAATGAGATTATCCAAAATGAATGCTGCCCAAGCATGTGTTTTTCTTCAAGACTGTTTGAGCAGCTGTTTGTGGCTGTGCAAAGCTTCTTCTAGGTATTTGGATGGTATCCCAAGTTAACTCTTGTTAATCTGTTGCCCTTTTTTCTGATAAAATAATAAATTTTTTGAAGGGGGATCCAGTGAATGCAATAAGTAAAAAAGCACCTCCACTTCCCTTTAAAAATGAAAGGAGCTAATGAAGTCCAGTCATTACATCTTTTACAAACTTTAAATTGCACCAACAAGTTAGATTAACTAGTCATTTAGCTTTCAATGTATATATGGAGTTTAAACACTTTGAGAACACCCTTGATTTCTTTCTCCTCCATTTTGTCTATGTAATACATGCTATACAGTTCCCCATATCTTGCGATTGAGCTTCCCTTTTTTTCTCCCCGTCAGCAGCTATAGACTGCTTTTAGAGATTTGTGCATGGCCTCTCTGTTACAAATAATTTGAAAAACATGCCCCACAACGCCTTTGCAGCCTTCCAGGGAATAAATAGGCGATTCACAATTCCCGCTTCTGTTTTTACACATGTATTATCTCTTACGCATGCTGGATCCTCTTGTATATTGGGGCTTTGTCCTTTTATTTAGTAAAAAACAAGTTGAAAAGCATGTCCAACAACTCCTTCGCAGCCTTCTAGTGAATAGATAGGTGAGTAGTGACTCACAATTCCAACGTCTGTTTCACAAATGTATCATCTCTTACACATGCTGGATCCTTTTATACATGGGTTTTTCCCCTTTTATTTAGCAATATTATTATTTGCAATAAAGTCTTCTACATAGGTTATCCTGTGTCAAGCACCAGGCACTCTATGCAGCAAAACATGAGACTTATACATTAGGTTATCCTGTGAAGCTTTTTCCTGTCACTATTCCATCTAATTGTATCTTTCTCTTGTGTGGTAGCTGAGTTCTTTTCCAAGAACTCGAACGAAGATATTGATCTTTCAATCTCCGAATCATGAAAGTTCCTTCAAAACTATTAAGTTTTAGTCACTGTCTTTTGAGTTCATGTAATTAATCTTGTAGGTTTTTTCCAATGTGGAGGAAAAAATTTCTGCTACTAAAGAGGAGGTTGGTAAATTTTCACCTAGCTCTTCTTAGCACATTTCCCAATTATGGTCAACTCTTTAGGAGATGATAGTTAACCCTGACTTGTATTTAGGTCAAAGAAAGTTTTGGGATGGGGAAGCAAGAAGCTCCAGGATCAAGTGGTCATTCACATACTTATAGTTCAAATACCCATGACAGTAGTGAGTCTGCATCAGCAAAAAATCAACAGGAACAGCAGCAATCTGGTTCCAGTGATAGTGCAGAATCAGTTTATAGCAAGGTTAAGTCTGCTGCTTCATCCTTATCATCAAAAGTGTCACCAGCCTTCCGGAAAATTAAAGAAGCAAAGCCTATTGACTTAGCCAAGAAGGGATATGGCATCATATTGGAAGAGTTGAAAGGTACTCCAGGTAAGAGAAAGCGCCTCGAATATTCTGCTCCCACACAAGAAACTTCAGCAAACTTTGAGAGAAGCACAAGGACTGATGTTGCTGTCTTACCGTCAAAGCAATCGAAATGGAATAAGAAATGGGAGGCATTCAAGGATAAAGTAATTTTCTTACTTATTAGTCCCTGTTGAAATGCAGGTGAACTTGTCTTTTACCTTATGCAATCCTTATTTTTCCATGAGTTTTTATTATTCTCAGATGCAAGGTCATCCTCTTTTTAAGCGCTTCACTGGCATGAGTGAACCTGTTGTAACAAGAAGCCAGGAGGTACTTTCTGATTCTCAGTAGAATTTTATCTTTTCTGCTGGTAATAATTTTCATTTAATTTTTTCCCTCTGTTATATTTTATCCAATGAGGATATGCATGGCTTGATCTGGAATGTGTTTGTAGGTGAATATTCTTTAGCATAAAACATTTAGCTAAGAGCAGAAGTAGTAAATCTGGATTTAATTTAATATGAAATTATCTTAAATTTTGTGTGCCGAATGACAGATTGCCGAAGATATTCGTGAGAGATGGGAAACAAGTGATCATCCTGTTGTTCACAAAATCCAAGAGTATGGCTACACATTCCAATTTTAATGCTGTGTTCTGGGTAGAGTTCAATTTAAGATCAGTTTATAATTTCCATGTTAATGTTACAGTTTAAATGAAACTGTGAGGGGAGAATCACCAGCTGCAATGTCATTTAAAGAGATTCGCCGCAGAGATCCGTATGATTACAGCCTTCTTTTGCTTGATTTATCATTTTTGGCTTGTTTAAGAAATTTGAAATATGTTTTGTGAAGGTCGTTCTCTTTACCTGAATTTGTTGCTGAGGTTCAAGAAGTGATTCGACCAGTCCTTGAAGCTTTCTTCAAAGTAAGTATGCACAAGTTCATTAAAGCTTATAGACACATCTACACTATATTTTGTGTGGGGTGAAAATGGGAGAGGTAGAAGGAAGGGTATGGGTTAGTCATTTGTTTGGTCCACAACTAAGAGTGAGTGGTGCAACCTCTTCACGTCTAGCTTTAAACCCCTTCGAAATTGGACAGAGAGGAAAAAGTATATGTCTTGTCTATATAACCTATGGGTGTTAGGGGGCCGGGCCGGTCCGGGCTAGAGGAATATGAGACCGGCCGGTCTCGGTACCGATTTTAAATTACCGGTCTTACCGGTGGAAAAGTGAACCGGAACGATACCGGGCCTAATGAGCCGGGCCGGTCTTTTTTTTTTTTTTTTTTTTTTTTTTTTTTGTATTTTGTATAACAATCGTAATTTATATTAAGATAAAATAAAAATTAAAACACTAAAAACTAACTTATAAAAAGAATGTTTGAATAAAAACTTCAAAGGCTTTAAAGCCTTATATTTGAATATTTCATTAAGAATTTAAGATAATACAATGAACATGAAAAAAAATTAAATTATAATTTGCAAGTTCTTTTTTTAATTTAAATTTGCAAATTAAAGTTTACATTTAAAACAACTAAATTAAAGAAAAAAGAGTAAATTCAAATTTGAATTATTAAATATAGTCTTCAAACTTCAAAGGTTTTGCATTGCGCTAGTACGTTCTTCATAGTCAATATGAACTTCTTGGCCATCTTCTGGATTATTGAATTCAGATGGGTCATTTGTTAATATATTTCCAAATACCTCGTCTTTTGGTTTATCAACATCTTCACGTTCTTGATTTCTTCGCTCCGATCTAATCCAATCTCTGAAACATACTAGAACTTCCAAAGCATTGCTTTCTAATGAGTCACGGGTGTCTCCTAGCTGTTGTCTTACTTGACTAAACGCACTCTATGATGCAACGGTTGAAATTGGCACATTTACACGTCCCAAGCCATTGCCAAAAGAACAGGAAATTGCTTTTCATTTTCATGCCACCATGCCAACGGTGAAAATTCCTTTGTGTTTGCTTTTGCAAGTAGAATTGAAGTTCATTTATGTTCCTGCTACTGGTTTGAGTGGAAGGAAATGTAGACCAAATATTAAAACCATCAAGGCCCTCATCTTCATCCATAGTAGCAGATGTTGAAGTAGAAGTAGTACGATGAAAAGTGGGATAAACATTTCCTACATCATTAGCAGCATTGTCAATTAAATTTGCATAATAAGGATATTACTGTTGTAAATAATCATTTAGCTTGTTCATACAAAAATATATATCTAGGGTTTTAGTTGATCCAATCTCCATATAAGTATATAGAGCATTGGTGACAATTAGACATTTTAATAGAATGATTTAAAACAAAACCAATTAAGTAAATAGGAGGAATTGGAAAGAAATATTTTTTGAATTTTGCTTGCATTTTTTCAACAACATCCTTATATTTTTCTTTCTTCTTGAAATGAGAGAGTAAAAGAGAAATTTCAGCTATATGTACTAAAACCATAGTAACAGTAGGGTAATACCAGAAAACTCAACAGTAGCTATATAAAATTTATGTAAAAATTTAACAACATCATTCATGGCCTCCCAAGTATAAATTGTTAACATACGGGTTGGATCAGTACAATGCGCATTAGCAACTTCAGTTATAGGCAATCTATATTTGTAGCAATATCTTAGAAATAAGTATGTATAGTTCACTTAGTAACAATCTCATCTGGCATGAATCTGGGGTTAAAGTTATGTTCGGTATACTTAGCCTTAAATTCCCTAATTCTAGATTGTCTATTATTTCCTTGAATAACACCAACTGTTCTTCTAACATAAGTAATCTCAGTAGAAAATAAATCAAGACCATTTTTAACAATTAAATTATAAACATGACATGCACACCTAACATGAAAGATATCATCAAGTGGTGGATGCAAATGCAGTTTTAATAGTGTAATAACTGCATTATTGTTAGAAGCATTATCAAAAGACATACACAATACTTTTTGTATTAAGATTGTAAAATGCAACAACTTCGCAAGTAGTACTTATAAAAACTGCAGTATGACTTTGATCTTCATCATAGTTAAAAGCGATAATTCATTTTTGCATACAAAAATTATCATCTATCTAATGACATGTAATTGTCAAATAATCATTTTCATTAATAGCATGGTCAATATCAGAAGTTAGAGAAACTTTACAAGTAAGGTGGTCAAACAAATAACGTATGTATGTCTGATGTTGTCTATGAAGCCTAAAGATATCAGATCTACAAGTACTTCTAGGGATACCTTTAAATAAAGGATTATAAATCCTTTGAATATACATAACTAAATATGATGAAGAAGCAAAAAAAAAAAGATAGACAATCCAAAGCAATCGTTTTTGCTAACTCCTCAGGGTCCTTCATTTTATCATATTTTAAAAGTTCTCCAGTACTAGGGTTTAGGGTTCCTTGATTTTCACCTAAATCAGAGCTCCATTCTATAGGATGAGTAATTCTCATATGTCTACTACGTGCCCCAGTCCCCCCTAAATATCCTCCAGTCTTATGTTTAAAATTAACTTTACAAATTTTGCATCTAACTCTATTAGAATTCTCTACTTCCTTAAAAAAATTTCGAACTTTACTTCTCCTTTTCCGACGACTAGTAGTCGGGGCCACAAGTGGTCTACTACTAGTGCAACGACTCACCCCTGCTACCAACTCCAGCACTGCTAGGTGTAGGTGGTGTCTCATCTTCAATTTCTAATTCATTATCTTCTATACCGTAATCTTCCTATAATTGTTCATAATCCATATTATTATCAGGTAATATTTCAGAAACATGTATAAAGTCATTTATGTTACTACCAGAAGTTGAAGTGGCACCTCTTTTTCTATTTCCCTGATTACCCGATTAACAATCTTATTACAAACTCGTTTTGCAGCATTAAACATATTGTGAAAATTTAACTACAATTAAAAATTAATATGCAAAAAGTTACATATGCAAATAAAATATTAAATAAGAGAAAGAGTTGGAACGAGTGCACTGAATTCCGCAATAAATTGAACACTTGATGATTTTTGAAGTCTTGAAATTGAATTTCGCAAGTCCGACGTTACCATGAATAAACTTCAATTGTTCAAACTTCAAATAATACCATAAATAAAATTTCAAAAAAATGAGAGCCAAATAGTAGATAGCAATTTAGTTGATGAATGAGAGAATGACAATTGAGAATTTGGGTATGAGAATTGAGAGATGAGGGAAGAATTGAAGAGGGGGGAGGGGGGAGAGTCTATTTATAGTTTTTCGAAGGGTTAAATTAGTAAATTATAAAAGTGCTATTTTTTAAAAAAGCCCAAAAAGGGCTATTCCTGCAATTAAGGCCTTTGGGCAACGGTCAAATGTCATTAAAAAACTAAAATAAAATAATAAACAAGCCGTTGAACCTGTCTGGGCCGATCCGGTCCACCGGTTCAAATTTGACATTACCGGTTTTAACCTGTCCAGTTAACCGCTATCCAAAACCCCACCAGCACAGGCCGGTTCAACGGTAAGCCCACCCCTGTCCGGCCCCTTTACCACCGGGCCGGTCCGGAACCGGGCCATCCCGGCCCATTAGACAGGTTTAATAACCTCACGGGACAAATAAATACTTCAGGAGTAAATCAATAGATCCATCTTTTTGCCTTACCCTCTTCCTTGAACCAAGCACAATATTGTCTTTTACTACTTATTGAATCTTCTCATGTTGATATACTTGATATTTTACGTTTTTCATCTTCTTTCAACGATATCTTGCTTTCTGGGTCGTTAGGGAGATACGGAGGCGTTGAAGAAATATTGCAGCAAAGAGGTAATTGAGCGGTGTAAAGCAGAGCATCAAGCTTTTGATAGCCAGGGTATCATTTTTGATAACAAGGTAAGAAAAATGCAAGTTATTGTATTAGCTTCCATTTTGGATATTTTATAAGTACACTGAAGGGGGATAACAATAAATGAAGTGTGCTCCTCTGCTCAAACTTTCTGTGTTACAAATCCATTCTCATAGATTTCTATGAGCATGCCAGACAAGACAAAAGCTAGTAAAATTTAATAGAACTAGAATTTCTTGGGAATTTAAAAATATTTAAGACACTTTCTTACTGCTGTAGATGATTTACGCTGATGATCCATGCACTTATCCTTGACTAGAATTATCTGACTTCTGTCATGAAACCTGTTCAACAAATCTAGAACTTTGTAGGGCGCCATTTTTTTTGTTTTTTTATATGCTCTATTTTTGTTTCTTTGGAGGTTATAGGCCGTCATTAGTTACAGTTTTTGCTCACTCTGCGTACTGCTGTTTACTGTTTCTTATTGATCTTGATCCAAGTATTGGATACTGCATTTCTGCAATAGTCCAGTGGCCTTGATTTGAAGTCATCCCAGATTTCCACTTTGTGCCGTCGGAAAGATGCTAAAACTGGAAATTCTGCATGAAACTTGTGGACCTCTCATTTCGAATCCCATGGTATACTACATTAAGGGGGTTGAATAGCTTGAGTTCAGTACTAATTGGTTTCTCTAGTATCAAGCTTCCCTTTTCCTCTCCTGTGGTTTCTCCCCGTGCTACTAGGAATCTGATAACCCTACTGAAAATGAGCTTCCGCTCTTCCCTCTTCCCAAAAGAAAAGGGTGGTGTTGGACAGATGCAACTTTTATATTTCTGTGCTTCTATCACACATAAATGTCTAAACTATACTATTATATGGTTACCCTCTCTTTTTTCCTCTTATTCATGCAGATTTTACATATTTCGGATGTTGAAGTACGGGAGACAAAAATGATGGGAGACAGTCCCATAATCATTTTGGCGGTAAGCATCTCTCCTTATTCTTTTTTGATGTACAGTCACATAATCATGTTGGCGGTAAGCATCTTTCCTCATTTTTTTGATGCCTGGACCAATGCACCTCTTGAAAGGGTTTTGTACCTAATAATGACTTCAAGCATATAGTGTATGTGAATGATGGAGAAACCCTGATAGTAATCTTGGTTAATTTTCACAGTTCCAAACGCAACAGGTCTACTGCATACGTGATAAACTTGGTTCAATTAAAGAAGGGGGAAAGGTAAGTTTTATCCCCTTTTCTAGATTGTTATTCTCATGTCCTACATTGACTATTCAGTTAATTGACCCTGCTGGTCAATTTGGTATTTTGTATCGAGTTGCATCATGCACAAACTTCTTGATGTCAAATTTGCCTTATTCAATCTCTGTGGTCAAATTGTCATTTTTCTATGTTTAGTGTGATCTTCATACGTAAAAGCACGTTACTACATGTAAACTAAAGGTGTTAAGTAAAAAAAAGGAACAGCCGGGTGTACAAAGCATCCCCCATTCATGCAGGTTCCGGGGAAGGGCCGCACCCAAGGAGTGTGATATGGACAACCTACTCTAATGCAAGCATTAGTGGCTTCTTCTACGGCTCGAACCCGTGACCTATAGGTCACGTCGAGACAACTTTACCGCTGATAACAAGCAGCGATCAAGAATTTCTGAATTTGATGACTTAAAAAGATTATTCATCAGACAAGATTCCGTTGTTGAAACATCTTTGTTTTTGTATGGTAAATTATCTGTACAAGTCCACCTTTCCATATAGATCAATTTAATTTTAACATTTTTTTTTGATACACTTGAATCTGCTATAGATCAATCTCCAGTAACCCATCATCAAGGCTATGACTTCAGAATCTGATATTTAACCCTGGTATGGCTAAAATTTCTTGTTGTATTTAGGATACAATACACACTGTATACTACGCTTGGGCTATGCAACTAGTAGAAGCAGAAGAACTCGGAGAAGGAGCTATCCACCCTATTTGGAGGCTTAGAGAGATGCAACAATTTGGTGTTGCAGCTCTTATCTAATCAACTTTTTGCTTGATCATGGGAGTGTGTAATGTTGCTTCCCCGGCTTTCTTCATGTTCTGGCACTGATTCGTGCAGAAAAGTTTTTGCAATAAGCGTTTACCTTTTCCACAGTTGGACTGGAATCATGATGTATTCAAATTAATTAGTTAGGAGTTTTTTCACCATTCTTGTGAATGTACTTGAGCAGCCCCTTCACATTGCATGAAGTTCCAAGTTTGAACACTGAATAAATAGAATATTCATATTGGTTATGTAGTTATTGTATCCAGGAAGTTGAGATTAGTGCCTAGAGGGCAAATTACACTGATATATTTCCAACTTTGTTTTAAGTTACTATTATGAGCTTTTGTAATTTGTGATATGCATGAATCCAGAAAATTTAGAAAAAAAATTGTGTGAGCTTCCTTTCCTAAGGTTTGGTGATACTTGTGAAATCTCTTATTAATGGATTGAAAGTAAATTAAGAATAAAGAGAAATGATCATTTATTTTAGTTGAAGTCCAAGAGATTTGAGGTCGTAGAATTCAATTAGAAGGTGGGAAAGTCTAATCCTAATATTTTGAGGAAAAGAAAAAGTACGTTTATTCCTTGTTAAACTAGGTACGGAAACATTTTATCGAATTAGCTATTCAAAATTTAAAATACAAATTAAACACTACTTCTTCTAATAACAAAATCAAACGAGTTTTACGTGTTATATAAATAACACCAATATTAATGCAGATCAAAATTCAAAACAAATGCAGATCAAAATATAAAGAGTATCATATGCAGATCAAAATTCAAAACAAATGAGCTGAATATAAATCGACTGACTTCTATACTCGATACTATTTTGAAGAGGAGTTAAAAAAAAACACAAAAAGGAAAACAGAAGAAAGCGAAAAGTAAGACGGGGGGACCCATGTCAATCGTAAAATAGCCGGAATCCGTATGTATCTCTTCTCCCTTTTAGATTAGAAGCGGAAACTTCCTTTTCCCTTTTCCAGTTCCGTTTAACTTTTAACTTCCCATAGAAGTTTTCCTGCTTCCAAAATCTCAGTTTTCAAACAAAATTCTCTGTTTCGGCACTCTTGTTAACTGTTATTATACTCTAAATTCTGACTTTTTCCCCCCTCTCTGTACTGTCTTAACTGTTAAATATTTGTCTTTTTTTTTGTTTGTATGTATGTTGGTGAAGCAAATGGTGTACTGGAAAAGGTGTCGGAAGCATTCCATAACGAGGAGAAAACGGTTAAGGCAAAAAATATTTAAGTTAGTTTTGGAATGGGGAGCTTTTCAGAAGGACTTAAAATTGTCCAGCAAATGTTTGAAGGAATGCTTCAATGAGATGGAATCCGCGGAGATGCATTTAGGATCAGTTCAAGAATTAGCCGCGGAGAGCTTGAAGGAACTCAATGCTATTAGGGAATCAGTTGAACGAAAACGCGAAGAAGTTGAGAGGAAAGAGGAGGAATTGGAGTCGAAGTGGAAGGATTTGAGTTTGGCACGAAAAGGGTTTGCTGAGACTGTGAATTTAAGGGAGGAGAAGCTGAATGATCAGGAGAAGGTGGTGGAAAGGCTTTGGGATGAGGTTGAATTTGAGCTGAAACAAACAGGCGATGTGGAGGAAAAATTAATTGAAAGAGAAGGATTTGAATAGGATTCAGAGTTGGATTCACCATGAAACACATGCGCTTGAGTTGAAAGATCAAGAATTGGCTGAAAAGATGGAAGAAATTCAAGTCAAGGAACATAATTTGCAGTCCATGAAGAAGGAACTTGAGGATAGGGAAATGGGGTTGGAATCTTTAAATAAAGAGCTGGTGATAAAGGAATGTAAGTTGGATAATGTGAAGAAAGAACTGAGGGTGAAGGAGAATAACTCGGATTATGTGAAAAAGGAACTAAGGGAGAATGAAAATAACTTGCAACCTCTGAAGAAGGCTCTTGCTGTTAAGGAAAGTAGGTTGGATGGTGTGATGAAAGAAGTAAGAGTGAAGGAATGTAAATTGGAGATAATGAAGAAAGAACTTAGAGAAAAGGAAAATAACTTGGAATCTATGAACAAGGAACTTGCTGTCAAGGAAAATAGGTTGGATAGTATGCAGAAATAAATAAGAGTTAAGGAAAGTAAATTGGAGATTTTGAAGAAAGAACTTGGAGAAAAGGAAAATAACGTGGAATCTGTGAACAAGGAACTTGATGTTAGGGAAAACAGGTTGGAAGGTGTGAAGAAAGTATTAAGAGTGAAGGAAAGTAACTTAGACTATTTGGAGAAGGAACTTAGAGAAAATGAAAAAAAGTTTGGTATATGCAAAAAAGGAACTAAGGGAGAAGGAAACTAACTTGGATTCCTTGAAGAAGGAACTTACTTATAAGGAAAACATGTTGTATGGTAGGAAGAAAGAACTGCGATTGAAGGGAAGTAACTTAGATATTGTGATGAAGGAACTTAAAGAGAAGGAAAAAAGTTTAGATTTTGTTAAAAAGGAGCTAAGGGAGGAGGAAATTAACGTGGATGCGGTGAAGAAGGAACTTTCTGGTAAGGAAAATATGTTGGATAATATGAAGAAAGAATTGGGATTGAAGGAAAGTAACTTAGATATTGTGATGAAGGAACTTAAAGAAAAGGAAAAAAACTTGGATTTTGTCAAAAAGGAGCTGAGGGAGAAGGAGAATGAATTCGAGTCGGTGAAGAAGGAATTTGAAGCTGAAGCAGATAACTTGATTGCTCTTAGGAAGCAACTTGAATCTAAGGAGGATATCTTGTCCTCAATGAAGAAGGAACTTGAGCACAAGGAGAAATTTCATGATGTAATGAAGAAGAAACTGGAACTCCACGAGGAACACTTGAAGTCATTCAACGAGAGACTCAATTTGAGGGAGAGAGAGCTTGATTCTAAGCAGCGGTTTGAAGAACTTAATTCAAAGGAGAAGAAACTGGATTCAGTAGAGGAATTTACAAAAAAAAACTATGAGTGCTTTCAATCAGAAAAGAAAATATTCCTGGTAGAGCAGGGACTTTTTGAGCAACGCATGAAAGAAGTTATACTTAGAGAGGAAAGGGTTAAGGACAGATTAGAAGAGCTTGAATCAAGGGAGAAACATTTTGAGGATAGGTGTAAAGAGCTCGGAGAGAAAGAGAAGCAGTTGAATGCTATTCCTAATGCGCACATAAAGTCAGAGCCTGCGGAAGAAGTAGCACTGGACAGGGTCAATGCGATTGTAGGTAATTCTACTTGTTACAAGTTTTGTTGTGATAATGGATGGAAAAAGTTTGCAGATATTCTTAAATGAGCATGAGAAGGAGCTGGATTTGATGGCTGATGAAGTTTTTAAGGCTCTTCAGATGTCTCCTGACCCTGCACAACTGGTTCTTGATGCAATGGAAGGTTTCTATCTTCCCCATTTGAGAAAGGGAGAAACAGAGTTTGAGGGCAGTGTTGCCCGGCGGAGCTGCATTTTGCTGTTAGAGCAGTTAATAAGGGTTTCACTAGAGATTCGGGGTTTTGTGAGGGGAGTAGCAAGAAATATTGCAAGGGATTGGAAGGTTAAGATGAAGTTGACAAAGGGAACCAAGACGAGATCTTGGGGTTCTTGTATCTTTTGGCTGTGTACAATTTGGCTTCTTCCTTTAAGGTAGATGATCTTATGATCCTGCTGGAGATTGTTGCTAAGCATGACAAATTTGCAGAATTATGTGGTTCTCTTGGTATGAAACAGAACTTACCTGGTAAGTATGTTGGTATTTAACTATTTACTAGCATCCATCTACGACTTCAAAGGACACATCAGAAACGGTTCCTGCCATAGTTTGCTAATATGCTTTCAGGCTCCAACACCATATGATGCTGAATTCACTTTAGTGCTCCAGTGACATTGCTCAACATGCTTTGCTTTGATAATTTCCTTCCAGCATGCTCCTTGTTCATCGTCATATCTCCATAGCCATTTCATAAGAAGGCTTTTAGGTTTCTTTGATAAGAGTAAGAATCTATTGGAATCAAAACATGACAAAGATTGTGCTTGTGGAAAAGCTATACAATTCATGCATCAGGTTGATAATGTCATCTGCATCTTGTACAAGGACCTGATTACATAAAAATTACTAACATACTAGTGTAGTCCCACAAGTAGGGTTTTGGGAGGGTAAAATGTACGCAGACCTTACCCCTGCCTTTAAGAAGGCATAAAAGCTGTTTCTGGTAGCCCCTCAGCTCAGTAAGGGAAAGGGGAGAGGCAAAACAAGCAAATCGATTTGACAACCGAAGTGAAAATACAAAACTAGCACTAGGTAATGCAAGTAGAAAACCGAAGCAAAAAACAACAAGTAGTAACAGAAATCTAGGAATACAAAAATACTCAATAGACATTAAGTGGTGTGTCAAAGCCACTGTTACAAACAAGGACTACACTGGGTTACCTAACCCTTTACCCTTATTCTCAACCTCCACACTTTTTATCCATGGTCATGTCCTTAATAAGCTGGAGCAACACCATATCTTGCCTAATTACCTCTCCCCAATACTTTTTCGGCTTGCCTATACCTCTCCGTTGGCCCTCCAATGCCAGCTTCCTGCACCTCCTCACCAGAGCATCAATGTCTCTCCTCTTTACATGCCCGAACTATCTAAGTCTCGCCTCCCGCATTTTGTTCTTCACATGGGCTACACCCACCTTGTTCCGGATAATTTCATTTCTAATTCTATCTAATCTGGTATGCCTGCACATTCATCTTAACATCCTTCTTTCAGCCACTTTCATATTCTGGACATAGGAGTTTTTGACTGGCTAACACTCCTCCCCATACAACATAGTTGGTCTGACTACTGCTCTATAGAACTTACCTTTAAGTTTTGGTGACACATTCTTATCACAAAGAACACTGGAAGCGAGCCTTTATTTCATCCATCCCGTCTCAATCCGGTGTGTGACATCCTTGTCGATCTCCCCATTTCCTTGTATAATAGACCCAAGGTACTTGAAACTTTCTTTCATAGGGGTGACTTGTGAATCAAGCCTCACTTCCACTTCCTGAGTCACGTCACTGAACTTGCACTCCAAGTATTCTATTTTGGTCCTACTCAACTTGAAACCTTTAGACTCCGGGGTCTGTCTCCAAATCTCTAACCTATTGTTAACACCACATCCCATCTCGTCAATTAGTACAATATCATCTACAAATAACATGCACCATGACACCTCCCCTTGAATGTGACGCGTCAGCGCATGATCGCCAGCGCAAACAGAAATGGGCCGAGGGCTGACCCCTGATGCAACCCCATCGCAACCGATAAGTGTTTCGAGTTTTCCCTCATTGTGCTCACCCGAGTCTTAGCAGCAACGTACATGTCCTTAATAGCCTTTATGTATGCAACATGAATGGCTCTAGCCTCTAAACATTTCCACAACACCTCCCTGGACACTTTATCGTAAGCTTCTCTAAGTCGATGAACACCATATGTAAATCCCTCTTTCTCTCTATACTTCTCCATGAACCTCCTAATAAGGTGAATAGCTTGTGTAAGTCTGCCATCTCTGTCGAATAAGTGCGTCATCCAACAACTCTCTACCTTCCTCATCCTTGACGCACTTCACTTGGTCCAGGTCATATGTCTTCTTTTCTCGAACCTTGGCTAGCCTGTACAACTTCGTGTCCCCTCCCTACCTCCAAGTTCTTCATATAGACGCACAAACGCTGCAGTCTTAGTTGCAGTAACTGCTAACTTAGCTTCCTTTTTGGCCACCTTATACCGCTCCTTGTTCGTCCTCTTCTCCTCCTCTTCCACGCTCTCCAACATCTTCAAATAAGTTGCTTCCTTGGCTTCCACTTTACCTTGGACCTCAGTGCTCCACCACCATTCCCTTTTGCAGCCACTAGATGGGCCCTTCGAGACCCCCAATACCTCCCTAATGCAATTCGCAGTCGCAGTCTACATACTACTCGCGTCCCACTACGCTTCCATGCCCCCATAGCCAGCAACCTATCCCTCAACTCCTGAGTTAGAGCTCCCTATTTGATCCTAGGAAGACCATACGCAACCCTTTTTCTTTGCTTCCTCATAATCTCCAAATCCATAACCAGGAGCCTATGTTGGGTCGTGAGGTTCTCACTCAGGATGACATTGCAGTCCGCTCACGCACAGACTTTTATCAAATTTTCTAAAGAGTAGATAGTCAATCTGAGTCTTGGCTGCCGAACTCTGAAAAGTAACCAAATGCTCTTCCTTTTTTCAGGAAACTCGAGTTAACTATCACCAAATCAAACGCCTTTGCAAAATTCAACAGTGAAGTTCCTCCTCCATTCCCAACTCCGAAAACAAAGCCTCCATGCACGTCATCGTAACCTTCAAATGCCGCCCCAATGTGGCCATTGAAGTTTCCTCCAATGAAAAGCTTCTCAGTGTGCGGGATACCACGCACAACCTCATGGAAGTCCTCCTAGAAGCACCTCTCAACCTTCTCGTCCAAGCCCACTTGGGGTGCGTATGCACTAATCATATTTAAAGTAAAACCCCCAACGACTAGCTTAATGCTCATCAGCCTGCCGCTCACCCTCCTATCCTCTACCACTAGCTTTCGAAGTTTCCTATCAACCAAAATTCCTACTCCATTCTTGCCCCACTCGACCAGAGTATCATAATTTATTCCCGTCTACATCCTGTGCCTTATCTCCCACCTGTCTTGTCTCCCGAAGACAAGCTATATCGATCTTCCTCTTATGGAGAATCTTCGCTAACTCAATAGACTTCACCGTAGAGGTCCATATGTTTCAATACCTAACTCTCAGCCTGGAAGCACCCTTACACCCA